>JADRCD010240951.1:0-35567 GCA_019843815.1 Montemys delectorum
AGATAAAGAGCACACATATAAACCTTCCACTTCAGGTTTCCAGCAGAACTGTGAGAGTCCCCAAGGATATGCTGTCTGTCTCAGGACTAAGTACACCCAGCATGGTGCTGTCCTTGCTCATGTCAGAAGGCAATGGAGCTGTACAGTGTGCTGCTGAGCATGATTGTTCCTGGACAGCCAGTTGCCGGGGACTGGCAACCTTGAAGCTACTGTGCCTGGGTTAAAAATCCCATTTCCTCTCTTGATAGTTATGAGTCTGATCTTCCTCTGTCCACTCAAGGCCCTGTGAGCCAGGAATACGTGGTGCTGGGCCTGGTGACTGGATCCAAGGGTAAAGTCCTCTTGGTCCTTAATGGATCGGATATGGAGGTGGCCAGTCTCAGCAGCTAACCTGGTCAATGAGATGAGACCAAGCATGAAATGTAATAACAAGGTGACCCACTGGACAGAGTGGCACTTGGGTTCACCAGTATTCTGAATGTCTGTGAGGGGTCTTGGCAAGACCCCCCCCCAATTTATTCAGGGCCTCCCTAGAAAAGAAGGGCAGAGGAAAGGGACGTCTCTTCCATCCTGCCTATTTGGGCTCTGGCATGGCTCTTCTGTCTAGAGACTGAGATTTATGACATCAGCTGTCCTGGTGCTGAACCCATATTGCCCGCTGTCACAGCTCTACAGCTTGCAGACTATCAGCTGTGGGGCTTTTCTGCCTCTACCACCATGGGGGAAATTCCCATAATACAAATTTTAATACCCACCCACATCTCCTATTGGCTCTGTTCCTCCGGGGGAATTCTGACTAGTACAGCTGTGGCTATGGGAAACGCTGTCCAGCCTAAGAGAAAGCGAATGGAAGAAGGCCTTGACATCTTTGGACCAGAGTAAGAAATCTGTGGGTGCGCTCATCCCGCTTCTTTCTTTGTCCCACAAATGCTGACCACTAGGTTTAGTGCAGGTCAGCCCATGTTGGCCTTCCTGGGTGCATGTTCTTGGGAGAGGCAGGTAGTGGTGGCAGGCAGATGAGCGCATCAAGAGAAGTTAACAGGGCAATGGCTTGGGGCCTGAGGGTGGCCACCTCTTACCTGGGTTGCCTGGGCAAGACCCTGGCCATATTGACTCCACCAACCTCATTTCCCTTGGTTCAGCAAGTCCACAGAACAAAAGAGGTCTACAGAGGTGCAGTCCCTGCTGGAAGGCAGCAAGCTCAGCTGGACAGAGGCTGCATCTTGGGTTTGTTTTTATCTTCTATGAGGCCATGAAAGCCAGGATGGCAGCTCCTACTCATTGCAGGGTCTGGGCTCTTGCCCAGCATAATATGCTCCTGGCTACTCTACTTAAGCACCTCTCCTCCTCTCCACATGAGAACACCAGCTTCTCTCTGACAAGTCTGCCTCCTCTTTTTACTTCCTGTCTGTGTAGCATCTTTGTGGACTGGCTGGCATGGCCTGGTGAGCCAATCATGGCCTTGGCCAGTGAGTCTGATTGTGTCCTACCTGGGTGACATTGCGTAGGCTTCTTGCCCAAAGAACTCACGGTCAGCTCGGAGTTCCCATGAGGCTCACTGGTTGCCCAAGCCTTCCTTTGTTCTCCAAACTGATACTTGCTGTTTGGCTGTCGAAGGCAGTCCCTTCCATGGAGCTCGAATGTGGGCTAAGTTGGTGGCTGGTGGCTGAAAGGCTGGCTGCTGGGTCGACAGTTACAGTCTGTGTGTCCGGACTGCAGAAGTGATGGGCTCTTGTAGTTGACTGTAACTTCCATTGAAATTTCCCATCAGCATGGCTAAGGGAAGGGCAGAGGACAAGTCCCCTTGCATGGACACCTTGGACCGATTGTATACATAGATGAGAGCTCTCCCTTACACCAGCTATGGCCTTAGCTCCCCTCCTGGAGCGAGTCACCAAATGCTGTGTGTTCCCTAGAGAAGCAGGTGGCCTGTTGTCCTCGGTGTGTACATCATATATGATTCGTATAGGCTGCTGGGCCCCTCTGAGTCAGACACCTGTCATCCTCGGGGGCTCAGCACTTCACAGCTTCTCTCCTGTCCTTACCTTTCCCTTGGGTCTGTGGGTGGGTAGACATTGCCCCCCTCCCACCTCTCTCTCTGAGCTTCCTTTTCATGGTTCCCCTGGACCAAGAAAGAAATAGTATGTGGTTGGAAACACAGCAAGCCCACCCGTCATGCTTCCTAGAAATCTGAATGCAGATCTTTCTGGAATATAAGAAGTAACTGGGCAAGAGATCTAGCTATCAGCTGGACAGGAAATACAACCATCAACTCCATAGTCCCTCCTACAGTAGGAGCCAAACTGACCGCAGTGGTGAGCTGGTGGTAACGTCAAGCATAGAAAGCACAGAGAACGTTTCAGGAAGGCTCAACAGGCTCCTTAAGTGAGGCTTGGAATGGATGGGTCATCTCTGAGAGCAAAACGGACTGCTTCATGTTGGGAAGGCAACAGTGTACACTGACCAGGGACACAGGCATATGACTTGCCCCGATATTGAGACTACTCTAGTTTTAGTATTGAAAGTCCTGTGATTAGCCCTGGACTTCATGGGTGGTTGGTTCCCTGGGTGAACAATGGGATATAGCATAAGAAGAGAGGCCATGCGTACAGGAGGTGCGCAGATGGTGGCATGCATACTCATACAGCTGATGGTGTGGACGGACCAACATGGTAATATCTGAGTGCTCTGGGAAAGATTGTGCTTCAAGCAGATTCTTGGAAGCAGGGGGAAGGGGGGAAGATATTTGGAGGCGAAGGGATGTAGGGTCTGTCCAAGAACATCTTTGCTATGCAAGCTGGACCCAGAGGCAAGCTGGGTTTTAGAGAACGGGTAAGTGGAGCTCCCTTTACCCCCGGGGGCTGGCCAGCTGTGTGTGTCTGAGATTGTGATGAACGAAGGGGACTGCATCTGGATAAGATTGAAATACACAGGCCCCAGGCTTGCAGGCACAAGGATCAATATGTCCCACCGAGTTTGGTCAGCAAATGCTATGAGTCCGCTGGGAGTGCTCAGGGCAAGAAGGGCCACGGCTGCTACAGGGAGGGGTTGACAGGAGAACCAGAGGCTCCCTGGGGTATTGGAGCAGGGACACACTCACTGTGGAGACTGAGGGTGGCAGCAGCCTGTAATCTAAGCACTCAAGAGGCAGAGATAGATGATCCCCAGAGCAAGCCGGCTAGCTAGACCAGCTAGAATTGATGAGCTCTGCATTCCACCAGGGACCATGCTTCAATAAATAAAATGGAGAGCAACTGAGGAAAACACCAGATAACAATTTCAGACCTCTACATGTGCACACACATGCCAGGCACCCTACACACCCATGTACCCACACTCATGAACAGATATACATATGGGCGCAGCTTACACATATACCCAAAAGGAAAAAAAAAAAAAACAGTCCGAGAACAAGTTTGGAAAAAATGGAACACGCTGAGCCCTTAAGAGTGCTCTGATCAGTGAGTCAGCACTGGGCAGGCTTTTCCAGGGGCAGGAAATATGATGTGTGTGTCAATCTCAGGCTCTGTGCAGAGGCTGGCTGCTGCCATAGAAGGACAGGAGGCTAGACCAGGGAGGAACTTGGGACTAAGAGAAACTTCTCTTGACCTTCTTTCTCCTCCTCTTCTTCCTCCGCTTCCTCATTGTTTTCAGGAAGGAGACATTTAAGCGATTATATGCCAGAGACAGAAGTATAGAGGAAAAAGAATTGGAGGGGTCAGGCGGGAGGGTCTTTTAGCTCATGGGAGAGCGGTGGACCAACGGATACTTATTACCTCCCTCATGACGTCAGAAACTGTGTAAGCATGTGTATGCATGTAAGCTCTGCAAATGCATGTGAGTATCAATTCATGTGCGTGAATATGCGTGAACATCTCTTTGTGTGCATTTAAGTATGGCTATGTGTATAAATGTGTATGTATGTATGTATGTATGTATGTATGTATGTATGTATGTATGTGTGCCAGCATGTGGTTGTGTGAGGCCTCAGTAGAAAGGGTAAGAACAAGGTGTCAGAGAGTGAGTGCCCCTAGAGAGTGGATATTGAACAGAGGTTAGGGATGGTGAGGGGGTCAGAAGAAGAGTGAGAGGTGCTGAGAGGCACAGGGCATGGTGGAAGCTACAGGGGGGAGGAGATGTTCTATTCTGGATGGCTGGAAACTTCTGGGGCTAGAGGCAACAGTGAACTAGTAGAGTGGCTAGCAACCTCCCCCTGACCCAGTGCATGAGACACTGGAGTGAAGGGAAGTCCAGAAACAATGGGAAATCATAACTCAGGAGAAAGGAGAGAAGGTTCTAGGTTATTGGGGCAGGCGTCTTCTACCTTACCAGTGCTGAGCCGACCCAAAGGACACTGGCCTCTGAGAACAGGGGACTGTTCTCCACCACACACAGCATGTCTGTGTAGCAAGAAACTCAGACACAACATAAGCTCCAAAAACAAGTACAGGAGTCACTGCCAGCTGCCTTCAGTCTGGCCGTCAGCCTGTGCTATGGCCTACAGGTGGGGGCCTGGAGATAGCCGTCAGTTTAGCGACATCATTTCCTGGAGCCAGCTTTGGCACGGGCTGCTGGTGGTGAGCATGGAGCCACCTGGTGTGTGAAGGTTTCCCACCCAATCCATCTCTCTTGGAGAAGAAGTGCAAGCCATAACACTGGGCAGTGGGGCTTGCAGAACCAAAGTGGCCCCTGTCCCCAAGGGAGGAAGCAGAGGTCACAGTGCCACATAAGCCAGAGCCCTGTGACAGGAAATTCTCAGAGAGAGTCATCTATGCCACAGGAGATAGCTGTGTCAGGAACTTAAGACAAATGACTAAAGTCCTCAGACAACATTGTCCCATAGGAAGGATGTGGGATGTGGAAACTGTTTAATTTATTTCTTTTACTTTATGTGCACTATTTTTCTGGTCCTCTCTCTGGTGTTCTGTGGCTGAATGGGTGCATCATTTCTTAGTGAGAGTTCTTTGTCAATTCTATTGAGATCTGGTCTATTCCACTGACTTGGGAGTCTTCCTTTTCTGTGACTTAGATTCATAGATTTGTCTTTTCCTGGTGTCCCAAGGTGACTGCATATTTCTTTCATCTATTTATTTAACTCACTTTTTTTTTTTTAATTGAACAGGACTTAAGTCCTGATATTCTGCCTTCTACTTTATCCACTCTGCTTGGAAGGTTTTCCACTTTCCGAGTTTTTCAAATTGGATTATTGAGCTTCATTTCATCTTGAGTTTTCTTCACTGTTTCTCTTTATTGAATTCACTTTTTAAAGCCTGGTTGTCTTCACTGTTTAATTCAGCCATCTGTGCATTCTTCCGTTTCCATCAGGAGTAGATCCTCACCCTCTTTAACTTCATTCAGGCGTTTGTCCTCTGTAAAGTCTTTCAATTAGATGATCATGTTTGTAATTGTTTTTGCTTTGATTTCTTTTTTGGGACAGTGTTTCACTGTGTAGCCTCGGTTAACCTGGGGGGACTCTCTCGGCCTCTGGAGTGATGGATTAAAAATGTGTGCAACCACACCTAGCCCATAATGGTTCTTTAAAATTCAGTTTCTTGAGGTTCATTCTAGTACTTTCCATGAAGAACGTTTTTATAGGACTGAGTGGTTCTAGCGGTGGGAGGGCCTATTGACTCAGCCTTGCATTTATTTGTGTTTTTACATTGGGACCTGGGTATATGGAGTTAGGCCATTGGTTGTGTGTCTGATATGAGTTTCTTGTCCATCTATGTTGAGAGGGAGTTTGGTCCTGTTTGTGCCATTACCCAGACTTGGGTTGATGTCAGATTAGGTACAGAAGCATGTTGTTTAGTTCTTCAGATACTCGGTGTTTATTTCTTATTACGGAGGCTGGGATGTCCAGTTCATGACATTATGGAAGCTTGGGTGACTGCAATCCAGTGTGTCACAGTGGTCTCAGTGGCAGTAGAAGTGATTGCTTGGGTAAGGCTCTGGGCCAGTGGTGGTACAGGATCCGCTGAACAAGGTATGCGGGCTGGGAGGGCAGGAGAGGGTAGGGTGTATGAGACTTACCCAGAAGCCTCACTGACAGTTTATGGATTTTCTCTAGTTTGTTGTTAATTTCTTGTTTCAGCCATTGTAAATGACTATAAGGAATTATTTAAATTTTCTTATATCTGCTAAAGTTTTCTAGAAATTTTTGAATAAGGTCTATTTTAGATAATAGTCCATGAGTTCCGAGAGAAAGAGTGTATCCCATTGTCTTTTGATAGAGGATTTTGTAGATGCCTATTAAGCCCATTTGATCTATAATGTCAGATACATTTTATGTTTTTTATTTATTTTTATCTGGATGATTTGTCTATTGGGAAAAGTGGCATGTTGAAATCATACAATATTAGTGTGTTGAGGTCAGTCTTTGGGTGTTCTGATGTTCAGTGCATATGTTTACAGTTGTTATATCACATGAGGGATTGTATCTTTAATTAATGTAAAGTGAGATTTAAAAAATATTTTGTTTAATTTTGGTTCAAAATCTGATTTGTATTGTTGTGACTACACTTGCTTCTTTTACAGTTCCACTTGTTAGCATGCCCTTCCTTTCCCATCATTTCACCATTGATTATGTTTGTCTTTGTTGGTGAAATATGTTTCTTGTAGGCAACCAAGGGTTAATTCCAAGGTTATGTGTCCAACTAGATAGTCTGTGTCTTTTGATTGGAGAACTGAGGCTGTACACATTTAGAATTTTAAAGTATTTAAAATATATATTTAATATTTAATGTGTGCATATACACCATGGTGTAAATACACATGTGCCTTGGTGTACATGTGGAGGTGAGAGGACAAGTTGTGTGTGTTGGTAATCTTCCTTTAAGTAGGTTCTGGAGGTCAAACTCAGGTTGTCAGGCTAGATGGCAAGTGCCCTTACCTGCTGAGCCATCTCACTGGCCCTAGGGATATTGAAAGGTATGTACCAATTCCTTCCATTTTGTTCTTCCTGTAATGTTTGATATTTTCATAATCTCCATCGACTTATTACTCTTCTGGTGTAGTTTAGTCATACCTGTGACCTCATGTTTATCTCTCTTCTCAGTATCTAGACCTCTTTGAAGTATCTTCTGTGGTGCTTGCTCATTGGTCATGGACTCCTTTCATCTGTATGATGGAAAGCTTTTCTTTCTCCTTGTTTTAATTTGGGTCACTATTGCTGTGATGAGACACCATGACCAAAGCAAGTCAAGAAGGAAAGGGTTATTTGGCTCACACTTCCACAGCCATAGACCATCACTGAAGGAAGTCAGGACACAAACACAAACAAGATGAGAACCTGGAGGCAGAGGCCATGGAGGCGGAGACCTGGAGGCAGAGGCTGTGGAGGGGTGCTGCTTTCTGACTTCCTCATCATAGCTTGCTCAGCCTGCTTTCTTATAGAAACCAGCAGCACCACCCCAGGAATGGCACCACCCATGACAGGCTGTGCCCTCCTCCATCAACTACTAATAAATAAAATGCCCTACAGCCATTTTCTCAATAGATGTTCCTTCCTTTCAGATGAGTCTAGATTGAGTCAAGTTGACATAAAATCAGTCAGTACAATCCGCCCATTGTCAACTTGATACTGAACATATCACTGTTAAGTTATAATCCTTTCTTTTTGTTCTTCCCCAAGATCACACATGAATATCAACACTACATATACACATCCCAAAATTTAAAAGTTTCACATAGTCTTTAAAAATTGAAACAGTTAAAAAATTCAGTCTCTTTAAAATATTCAGTGTCTTTTAAAACATAAAGTCTGTAAAACTCCAAATTCTCTTTAAAAGTTTGAAGTCTCTCAACTGCAGGCTCCTATAAAAATAAGCTAAAAACATTTTGACTTCAAGAGGGAAGAACCAGGGTACAGTCTCAATCTGAATAAAGCAAGACCACTCCCCGCAGTGTAAATCACTCAGTATCTGGGATTCGTGTATGATTTTCTGGGCTCCTCCAAGGGACTTGCTTCAGTCACTTCTCTGGGTCTGCCCTCTGCAGCAAATAGCTCATCTTCTAAGCCCCAGCTAGCTCCACTCCACAGCTTCTGCTCTTCTTGGTGGTCTTCCCATGGTACTGGCATCTCCAAAATGTTGGGGTCTGTACTGCAACTGTGTTGCATTTTCACCAATAGCCTTTCCTGGGCTCTCTTTATGGTGCAAAGCCTCAACTTTTCTCCATGAGCCCCCTCAATCCTGGGGCTTCCACTGCTACTCCAGCAATAGCTCCACCAATGGCCTCTCCTGACCTCTCATAGTGCCAATCCTTAGCTGCTCTCCATCATCCTCTCATGCCTTCAAATCTAGTATGGCCTGGGAGACTCTCACACAAAACTGACTTTGGCTGCCAGCACAAGGTACAATTGTTTGGGAAGGAGTAGAGATGTGACCTTCTTGGAGGAAGTGTGCCACTGAAGGCAGATTCTGAGGTTTCAAAAGCCCAGGCCATTCCTAGTTAGCTCTCTGCCTTGTGGTTGTGTCAAGATGTAAGCCCTTAGCTACTTCATCAGTGCCGTGCCTATCTGTCTGCTGCCTGCCCTGATGGTCATGGACTTTAACTCTCTGAAACTGCAGTCCCAAAATAAACTCGTCCTTCTAAAACTTGCCTTTGTCATGATATCTATCTTAGTTAGGGTTTCCATTTCTTTGAAGAGATATCACAATCAAGACAACTCTTATAAAGGACAGCATTGGGGCTGGCTTACAGGTTCAGAGGTTGAGTCCATTATCAGCATGGCAGGAAGCATGGCAGCATCGAGGCAGGCACGGTGCAGGAGGTGATGAGAGTTCTACATCTTGTTCTGAAGACAAACAGGAGAAGACTGTTTCATGGGCAGCAAGGAGAAGGATCTCAAAGTGACACACTTCCCCGTACAAGGCTACACCCACTCCAACAAAGCTACACCTCCTAATAGTGCTGCTCCCTGGACCAAGCACCTTCAAACCACCACAATATCCTATCAAAGTATTAGAAAAAATAACTAAGACAGTTTCTTTGCTCTGCATACTTACCACTTTAACAATTATATGATATGAGAAGTTTCTTTTCTGTTTGGCATTTTAAAGACCTCCTAAATCTGGATGGCCATCTCTTTTGTAAACTTAGGAAATTATCTGAATTGAATATGCTTTCAGCCTGTACTTTTTTTTTATGCCTGATCTTTCAGGCTCTGTCCGTACTCTTATTAATAGTTATCAGAGTGTTCTAACTTGTCCACCTTGGCTTTGAGTCCTGATATTTTGCCTTTGCTTGATCAATTTTATTGGTAAAACTTTCCACTGTTTTTTATTTGATTAATTAACCTTTTTGTTTTCAAAGTTTTAATTTTTCAGCATTTCTCTTTGTAATTTCCTTTTTATAATCTACACTGACTTCCTTTATTTCATTTAACTGTGATCTTTGCATTCACTTACAAGTCTATTCATATCTTCTTTGATTTGCTTGCATATTTGTCTACAATTCTTTTCAAATTATTTGTCTGGTGTTTTACCTAATTCATACCTCATTGGAATACATTCCTATTAAGCTGGTGACTTTCACAGTAGTCATTGGAAGGCTTGTGATTCCAGGAGGAGACCAACACAGATTCTCCTTTGGGGTAAGAGATTTATTAGAAGTTATTAATTTGGTGGACAGACAGACAGAAGAATGGCAGGGGCTCTGAGGAGAGTTCAGGCTCTTGTAGCAAACCAGGGGCAGCCCTTTCTTAAAGGTTTTACAGGAAAGTGGAGTTCCATGAGATTGAAGAGAGATCCACAGTGTGTGCTGAAGTCAGACTGTCTTTGCATTCTGAGCGGTAGGGAGAATGGAGGGAATTTGTTAGCCTGGAGCCTGTGTGCAGAATCATGAAGGGAGAGACACAGCTGCAGGTGAATATGATCTGAGTAATGACTAGTCTTGATTTTAACAGTTATATTTTCTTGACTTCTTGTGGTGTGTGTGTGTGTGAATGCACCTTTGGAGCACCTGGCACTTTCTGAGTGTTCTAGATGAACCTGTTTTTTTTGGTTTGTTTGTTTTTGTTTTTGTTTTTGTTTTTTTTATGTGTTTCAAGTTTTGAGATCTCATTACAGTGTGCATTTCATTTACCCCCGTATATTTCCCTTACCAGGGCTCAGGCTGTTTGTGTCCAGTCTTAGCTTGATTTGTCTTGCTCCACTGCTTCAGGTCAGCTCCCATAGGGTGTTCTGTGGGTCTCTAATTCTCTAGGTCTCTTGATCTTTGTGACTGGGGAAGGGCCTTGGAGTTTGGGATGAGGCTGTAAAGTATTTTGTACTCTTCCAGATGAATGGTTTGATTTCAGAGTTTCACTATGGACCTGTGCCCTCTCTGCTCCAGGATAATAGAGAGTAGCAGCGAGTAGCAGCAGTGGATTGTTTCCTAACATCTGCTTCATGCAGCTTGATGGTCTATGTCTGCAATTCCACTTCATACGATTGCTCCCATGATGCTATGGAACACCATGATTTCCATGTCAGCATTTCCAGCACACTGATGCACATGTCCCCTGTGGTTTTCCTGGGGTCTGTTGACTGGGTGGGTTCCCTGGTCTAGCCACCCGGCCTCTCCTTGTCTATCACTTCTCTTCTGAGGGCCTACTTTTATCTTTGTCTTTCTTATCTTTGTTTTGGATTTATTTTGTTCTTAATTCCTAGTTTTTTAAACTATTGATTTGAAATTTTTCCTCATTTCTAATGAAACTATTTATTGATATTAGTTTCCGTGTCTGCATTGCTTTAGCTGTGTCATAATACATATTCTCTTGCTCTAATGGGATGCCACAGCCTTTATAAGAAATTGAGACTCATTTAGGTCCTAATTCTGGAGGCTACAACATCTAAAAGCTCAGCACTAGCAGCTGTTGAGCATCTGGTGTGTGTGTAGGAGGGAGGTTTGCTGCATCCTAACATGATAGAAGGCACCGTGTAGAGAGACAGGGAAAGCTCACTTATGACTAAGACACTTCCTTGATAACCTATTTGTCTCAGTTAGGGTTACTATTGCTGCAATGAAAGACCATGACCAAAAGCAACTTGGGGAGGAAAGGGTTGATTTGGCTTACACTTCTACATCACTGTTTATCATCAAAGGAAGTCAGGGCAGGAACCCAAACAGCAGGAACTGAAGACAGGAGCTGATGCCACCACACCCTTTTTATTTATTGTCTTATTGTTCTCTTGTTGTGAAGAGACACCATGACCAAGGCAACCCTGATAAAAGAAGGCATGGGGGGAGTACTTACTGTTTCAGAGGGTCAGTTTGTGAGCATCAAAGCAGGAGGCAGACAAGTGTAGGATTGGAGCAGTAGTTGAACACTTTAAATTCTGATCCATAGGCAGCAGAGAGGTATGTGTGTGGGGGACAGACAGACAGATGCACAGACAGACAGGCAGAAACACACACACACACACACACACACACACACACACACACACACACAGAGGTGGGAAGGGAGACTGGTTTGGGCTTTTGAAACTTCAGAGCCCACTCCCAATGATACACCTCCTCCAACAAGGCCACATCTCCTAATATAGGACGACTGACTCTCTGGTGACTAAGCATTAAATATATGAGCCTAGTGGGGGCGCTCTCATTCCTCACTCAAACCACCACATGTATGTTTATTTTATGTGTATGGGTGTTTTGACCGAGTGTATGAGCGTGTACCATGTACATGCAGTGCCCATAGAGGTCGAAAGGGTGTTGGAGCCCCTGGGACTGGAGTTACAGACAGTTGTGAGCTGTCATGTGAGTGCTGGGAATCAAACCCAGGTCCTCTAGAAGAGCAGCCAGTGCTTTAACCACTGAGCCATCTGTCCATTCTGTTTTCTTTATTTGAAAAACTTGAGATTTGTCCGTGGTGGTAAACGTAGCTCTAATCTTCTGCTTTTTACTGCTCTGAAGTTGAATTCCATCCCAGATAGACAATGGTTTTCTGTCATTGATGGGCTTATGGGCTTCTGTTGTTTGTCCTGTGGGCTAATAAATAGTACACCTTATGCATTATGTTTCTCTTGTCACAGTTACCTGCATTCTCTGCCACCGTTTCAGGCAAAACCTATGGTAGCTTCCCCTCTGAAAGAGCCAAGATGTAAAGGTTGACGACTAGTGACATTTTCTGCCCATTTAATTCATGGCTCAGGATAGCTTTGGCATCTTCCTGTGGCTCTGACATGTAATCCAGTGCAAAAATTGCACAAGTGTGGCTCGTTTATCCTGATTCTCTCAGTGGTAGCCAAAAGTGATGGCGCCAGACTCCCACCCATCTGCGCTCCTCGCTTCTTTTCTGTGCAGGTGCAATCATCCCCCTGCATCTGTGTCCATCTCTGTTCTGATTTTCAATCTGTCTTCCTTCCTCTTGAAGAAACCCATAAGGGAGCCAAGAACCTAATGTTTTCAAATGTTCCAAAACAGATGAGAACTCACTTTTTAGACTAGGACTAGTACACGTTTTAGATGAATTTAACTAGCAAGTAATAACTGCTATAATAATTATTATGTATATTTACTGTATGCCAATCACTCTTTAAAAATCATAGATGTTATTCTTAAAAATAACCCTACAATGTACTACTATTACATTCAGACAGGATAACTAAGACTTAAATAAAACAACAAACTCAACTAGAATCATAAGTTGGTTAAGATACAAGGATTCCACCCTGCTACAGACTGCATTGCCTTACTTTAAATAATCATAATGATAATCGTAATCATAATGATATCATTTGGAGCGTCAGGTGAATGTGCATGTGCACACACGTGCACCATGGCACAAGTGTGGAGGTCAGAGGTTTGTGGCGGTGGTTCTCTTCTTCAACTTTTACTTGTAGTCCAGTGGTCAAACTCAGGCCTGCAGACTTACAGCAAATTCTTTTATCCATTGAGCCATCCCTCAGCCCAGCATACTGCATTTTAAAGAACCTAAGATAATACTACTGAAGTTGGGGTCCCAGTCTGTACCCCAAGAAGCCAGGTTTGGTCATTCATCTCAAGAAGTCAATTAAAGCAGACGAATATATTGAGAGAAGCAGAAGTGAGAGATTTATTCAGTGTGGCCACATTGGGAAGAGAGAGACAGACAACCAATGACCTCCCCGTCAATTCCATCTTTTGGGTTCTGAAATGAGATTAAATAGAGGGTCGGGGATATGCCCATCTTAGAAGTCTAGTCAAGGCATGGTCTCACCAACCACTGACCCATCACTATCTGAGCAGCCTGATTCCTGACAACATGCTCTGATGTCAAGTGATCTAATTGGGAATATCGTTTATAACAAAATGCACTATATCTTAGCAATTATACCTATAGCAAAATTGTTTCATTTTTATGTTGACAAGCTATGTGTATTTTAAATAGATCAAGGCAAAGAAATCACGTAAAAGTGTCTCTATATACAGTTGAATGCTAAGAACACTAGGCTTGCCTAGCAACATGTGGTGCAGAGATAATTTTGACCACTTATTAAAAGCACATCTTTTAACTCAGTCATCCTTTAGTATAAATCATGCTACTGGCTTATACTATTTGGTAAGACCTAATGGAATAGGTCTTTTTATTCACCATAGGGATTAGATTACCTGTAACTTTCATTTAAGAACCAAAAGAAAGGCTGGGCTGTGGTGGCACATGCCTTTAATTCCAGTACTTGGGAGGCAGAGTCAGGAGAATCTCTGAGTATAGGCCAGCCTGGTCCACACAGCTAGTTCCAGGACAGGACAACCAGGGCTGCACAGAATAAATCCTGTCTCAAAAAAAAAGTGTCCAGGAGTTTCTTAGGCACTCAAGGGGCTGATATTGATTTTGTCTCGTTACCGTCTTGAGTTTGTAAAGACTAGTTAGCTACAAGGCCCACTAGAAGGTATTTTAAAAGGTGGTATTTTTTTTATTTTTTTTTTTAGTTATTCATTTTACATCCCACTCACTGTCCTCATCTCAGTCACCCCCTCCCACAAACCTTCCCCTTCCCCCTTCACTTCTCCTCTGAGCAGGTGGGGGGGGCCCTGGGTGTCCCCCGACCCTGGCACTAAAGGTCTTTGTGAGGCTAGGCACTTCCTTTCCTACTGAGGCCAGACAAGGTAGCCCAGCTAGAAGAACATATCCTGCATACAGGCAGCAGCTTTTGGGATAGCCCCCATTCCAATTGTTCAGGACCCACACAAAGACCAAACTGTACATCTGCTACCTATGTGTGGGGAGGCCTAGGTCCAGCCCAAGTGTGTTCTTTGATTGGTGGTTCAGACTCTGAGAGCCCCAAGGGTTCAGGGTAGTTGACTCTGCTGGTCTTCCCGTGGAGTTCCTGTCCCCTTTAGGGCCCAAAATCCTTCCTCCTATTCTTCCATAAGAGTCCCCACTGCTTGGCTGTATGTCTGAGTCACCTGCTGGGTGGATCCTCTCAGAGGACAACTTACTCCTGTCTGCAAGCATAACAGAATATCATTAATAGTGTTAGGGATTGGTGCTTGCCCATGGGATGGGTCTCAAGTTGGGCTGGTTATTGATTGGCCATTCCCTCAGTCTCTGCTCCATCCCCCAGTGTCTGCATTTCTTGTAGACAGGATAAATTTTAGGTTGAGAGTTTTGTGAGTGGGTCAGTGTCTCTATCTCTCCAGTGGAGTTCCTCCCTGGCTACAGGAGGTGGCCTCTTCAGGTTCTGTATCCCCAATGTAGTGAGTCCAGCTAAGGTCACCCTCATTGATTCTTGGGCACTTCCCTTATCCCAGGTCCCTGTCTCATCTTGCTATAACAAATCACTAGTCCAGATGTGCCCTTTTGCAAGACAACATCCTCAGCAGATCCATTCAGTGCCACGTGTGGGAAGGGAGAGTGGGAGCTGTTTGTGCTATTCTGGTGTGCAGGGAGGGAGGTTGTAAACCTTTTCCAGTGCTTCCCTCAGACTTCCACATGACACCTTGACCTCTTCTTGTAATGCCACAGGCCCGCTGTACATGAGAAACAGCACTTCCTGTGGGGTTTCCATTGTTCTCTGGGTACCGTGCTCTGGACAGTGTGGTACTGATGCAGATAGCGTGGTCTTGCTGTCACTAATTCTCAGCGTTCCACTTTCCCTGGCTCAGTTCCCTCACAGGCCTTGTCCCTTACGGAAAAGAACTAATTCTTAATTACCCTGACTATTTTCTTTCACCAAGTATCAGGGTGGACACAAGGAATCCACCATTTTATCTGATGTTCTGTTTGAGGCTCTTGAGGCTATTTCCTGATTGTGGCTTTCTATTTTAAAAAATGTGTTGCCAATATCTGTCCTGAAGCGTTACTTGCTTTAGCAGCTTCACCCTTTCTGGGTTGAAATTAAGGTCTTTGATCCACTTTGAATTGATTTTTGCTCAGGGTGAGCAAAACTCAATTATATCTCACCCTGAAATTATATCAGGGTGAGAAACACTGATATAATTTCATTCGTCTGCAAGGTGATACATCTAGTTTTGCAACCATCATTTACTGAAAAGTCTGTCATTTTCGAGGTACATGTTTTTGACACTTTCATTTAAAAAAAATGTCAAGACTGTGTGATTTTACCTGTGGGTTTTCTGTTATGTCCCATTGGTCTGTACCTCTGCTTTTGTGTCACTATCAAGCTGTTTTTTTTTTTCGTCACTACTGGTCTGCTGTGTGGTCTGTAGCCAGGTGATGGGATGACCCTGGCTTGTTTTTTTTTTTTTTTTTTTTTTTTTTTTGCTTAAAATTGTTCTTTTATATTCCTTGTAGATTTTAAGATTTTTGCCCCTAATTATGTGAAGAATATCATTGTAATTAGAACATTTACTTGAAATTTATTCTCTATTTAGCTACCTTGGAAAAAGATACTCACATCAGAACTCACTGCCAAGTAGGGATAAAGACAGATTTAGCTTTTGCTTAACTCATTTGAATATAATGGAGTTAAAGCAAGCCACAGGCTATCTCTCTGCCCAGGTGCCAGTCGTATAAACTGGAAGCTGACTTCACTCCGTGGACCAGCCCACATGGTGCAGATCTTACATTAAATTCCTTTTCTGTTTATTTGAGATGTCTGCTTGGCCTTGGAATTTTTTAAAAAATTAGACTCTGAAATCTTTCCCTGGCATTTGTTACCACCGGCTTTGTTCTCAGCCTTGGGACACAGGCACCTTGTGGCTTCTCGTGAGTGCTGTCTTGTGGTTTTTTAGCTTTTTTTGTGTGTTTTGAACATTTGTTGGGAAGCGTGTGTCTCCTGGTTTATAGCTTTTGTTCATTATTCCAATTTTTAAAAATTTGAATTTTGGACACAAGTACTGTATTTACCTAATTTCTATTCCTATTTCTTACCCACAACTCCACTGTGTCTCCCACCCCATTTCCTCTCAAACTTATGACTTCTTCAATTATTACTGCTGCATACTTATGTATGTGTGTGCATGTACATGCATACACACACACACACACACACACACACACACACACACACACACTCTGCTGAGTGCACTTCTTGTTGCCCATCTGTGTGTGTGTTTAGGGTTGACCACTTGGGATTGAGTAACCTGTAGAGAGGTGTGTTTCCTGACCCCTTCTCTCAGCAGCCATCATCTAGGGGTGGGGCCTTGTGAGGTTTCCCCATCCGGCCTGGAATGTCAGCTGGGGTTGTCGCTGACCTGAGGACATCTCAAGACTTCCCGGCCTCTCTTTCTGACCGTCTATAGAAGATACTACCCACAAATGGAAGTCCAGAGACTTCTCTGCTTCCATTTGTTTTATGTGCTGTGAGTTCTCCTGGTGCGTTGTCTTAGCTTGTATTTCTACTCATGGCAAAAGTCAACTGAAGTAACAAAAATGACAGCTTGACAGCAGTCCCAGTGTCACCACATTGGAGGACATTGCACTCTTGACTTGTGTCCCTGTATGGTTTCTAGGCAGGAGCCCTAGGGTCTTGGCTGGAGAAAGTGTGGTATGTTGAAGCACTGAAAGGGAGAGAATGAGAGAGTAAGATGGAATGGAGCTGAAGTAAGAAGAAAGCAATGCAGGTTACAAGCATGAGGAGCCAGAGAGAAGATATTTATCAGGCTGGGAGAAAGGGACAGACGTGAATGTTTCACAAGCCAATACTAGTTACAAGAGGATCAATTGAACATTTAAAAGGCAAGCATGTACATACTAAGAGAAAAAGATAAATAATTTTTAAAATTGAAAAAGCTTACAAAATTAAAAAACATTTAACAGAATATGTATATATATAAACTGAACATTAAAATAAAGGGTTAAAGAATAAAATATATAAGCACAAATGATGGGTAAAGTGAAATAAACTGCAATAAGCATCATATTCTCCATCAGCTCCTCCTGGTTGGGGATGAGTCTACCCCTTGTATTTTTCTTACTTCTGACCATGAAGACATTCTACAGAGTTCCATACACCTCCTCCCCGAGTGGCTCAGCAAGCCGCAGCTTCAGACTTCCTTACCACAATCCCCACAGTTTGTGTGTCTGGGGATTGTGGCTTGGATCAGGGAGAAGCAACACATTTCCTGTTCTGCCCTGTACCTCCTGTGGTTCTCATCCCACAGGGCCAAAACAGGGGCAAAGGGGTGTGCAGTGAGCGGGTCTCTTGCCCTTTCTCTGGAGCTCTGTGTGTTGGGTGCCGAAGACTGTCCTTCGCCTTTGAGGTCCTGAGCTCTCCTGTTGCAGGAGAGTCCGTTCCTGAGGTGCCCAGGTCTGATCATTTTCTCTGCTACAAGGTGAGTGTTGTGGGCATTGAAAAACTCTTAGTTTCAAATCTCTGTGTCTCTCATCTCCAGGGCGCTTGCCGAAGCCCTACTAGAGACAGCTCTGCCTTTGAATTGGGTGAAGTGTTACAGCACATAGAATCCTGACAGAGGGCCCCAGACACTGGGCCTTGCACTTCTTAGCAGGGCTGGTCTGTTAGCCAGAATCCACCTTCTGGTGCTGCTGCTGTGGAGTTCTCCACATTCATACCCCTCATCTGCTCCCTCCTCTTACAAATCTCTTACAAGTATTTATGGTTTTGTATCCTTCCGTGAATTTCCAAAGCTTTTTCCTTTATTTCTCTCTTTTGGATCAATTCTCTTTACTCTTACTCTTCTTCTCATTTTGACTCTCTTTCACTGACTCACAGCCTCTTGGTCTTCCATCTTTTACCAGGACCCTGTCAGGGTGTTGTCTTTCAGAATTGGAAGTTCATCCCTCCCTCCAAGCCCTCCTGTCTGTCGACAGGTTCTGGGAGTCTGGGCTCTGTTGTCATACACAGCTCCAGGGTTCTCTCTTGATACTTCCAACGAACTTTGTTCTGTGTATTTGGTAGGTCAGCAACACTATGGCCAAGGGAGGCTCCTCTCCAGTTTTGTCTGTTGGTGAAATTTAGATGCTTTCTGTACCAGGAATAGTATGTCTTTCTTTGATTTCCCAGAAATGAAAGCCACGATCTTGCTGAAACTCTTTTCCATGCCTTTTGAATGTGACTTGTGTCTTCTGATGGCCATGACTTTTAGATTTTTTTTTAATGGGGTGCTGTATATCTTGAAAGAACTATTTGTTTTGAATTCACCTTTATCCTTGTTTGAATGTCCCACTTCACCCACCGTGTCTCCACTCCAGCTATGCTGGCGTTTCCTCATGGCTTTTGTCCCCCTTACTGGGTTTCCATTCCCTGGGTTTCACATTGGTTCTTGTACAATGCTTCCTTCCATCTCTTGGTGGAACTCCTCTTTCATCTGGCGTTGACTTTCTTCATTCATTCAGCTGTTTGTGTTCTCTTGGAATTCACTCAAGAGTTTATCTTCTTTGATTCCTTTGCATATACTTACGATCACTCTTCCAAGTTCTTTGGGATTTTCAATTTGTTGGTGGACATTACTGTGGTACCAATAATTTTTGGAGGAGTCACGGTGTATTGATATTTCCTCTTTCTTATTATCACACTGGGATGCATGTGTGCAGTTATTTCTTTGCTTGGGTTTCATTTGATCAGTTGTATCCTTCCAGTTGATGTATTCACAATGCTTCGGTGAGGCTGGGTTGGAGTAGAGTTGAGGTTGGTGGCTCAGAAGTTAGGTTTTCAGTCCAGGTTCTAGGCTGAGCTGTGTTGGCTGCAGGAGCAACCAGAGCTGCTGCCCACTACTCCAACGTCAGGCTAGTTAATAACAACACAGCAATTCTAGCTTCAGAGAGTGCTAAGGGATAAACAAGAGCTGTGTGGTGTTTACTAGGACTTGAGTTGCTGAGGTGAGAGTATAAGAATGAAGAGGTACGTTAATATATATCAATACCAAAAAATCAGGACGGGAAGAATAGCTGGGAGGAAAGCTGGGCTACTGTTAGAGTCCACAGATTTTAGAGATTCTTTTTTTTAAAGATTTATTTATTTTTACTTTATGTGTATGAGTACACTGTAGCTGTACAGATGGCCGTGAGCCATCATGTGTGTGGCTGCTGGGAATTGAACTCAAGACCTCTGCCAGCTCCACTCGTTCCAGCCCCGCTTGCTCCGGTGTAATACACTGTAGTTGTCTTCAGATGTACAAGAAGAGAGTATCAGATCTCATCACGGATGGTTGTGAGCCACCATGTGGTTTCTGGGATCCGAACTCCGGACCTTCGGAAGAGCAGTCAGTGTTCTTACCCGATGAGCCATATTGCCAGCCCAATTTTAGAGATTCTTAAGCTGTGGGAGGTTAAGAACAATTAAGAGTAGGGAAAATAAGCAATAGGGAAGAGAGAAGGGAGAATATAAGAATAAGAGGGGAAGTGTATCAGTTGTGTGTGAGAATAGTAGACTACGTGGTGTGTCTTAGGATTTCCATTGCTGTGAAGAGACACAATGGCCAAGGCAACTTTTATGAAAGACAGCATTAAAGTGGGGCTGGCTTACAGTTTCAGAGATTTGGCCCATTATCATCACAGAGGGAACATGTCAGTGTCCAGGCAGAGAGATAATGCTGGAGGAGCTGAGAGCTCTACATCTTGATCAGAAGGCAGCCATAAGACTTACATCCTCTGACAGATAAAAGGAAGCTGTCTTCCACAGTGGGCAGAGCCTGAGCATAGGAGACCTCCAAAGCCCACCCCCACGATGACATATTTCCTCCAACAAGGTCACACTCCCTAACAATACCACTCCCTACAGGCCAAGCATATTCGAACCGACACACAGAGACATCCAGAACAATCCCGAAAGTTAATGGAAAACAAAGGAGGAGATAATTATCTATAAATAGCTGTAGTTGAGATATGGAAAGTGGTCTGTCAGTCCTTTTACATTCTTTCCAAGCTGTTTAATGCCCACTGCCCCTTCTGTAACTATCTGGGAAAGGCAGTAATCCTGTGCTTGCCCTACAGCCTTCTTCCCTAAACTGAGGCTGCTAGTCATCCCAGTGGCCTTCGCCATACCACTTCTGCATTCAGCATGACAGTTTCCATTCCCAGCTGTTGCTATTCTTAATAACAGATATTTAGAGTTTAGGATTCAATAGCTACCACATTCATATTTGCTTTATTATGTTAATTCACCAGTTTGAGAATTTCCTTTCTCTTAGTACCCTACTTTTTCTACATGTTTCTGATGCTCCCTAGAGGGGATGCTTGGTCACCAAAGAAGCCACTTGGCTGCCTCCCCTTGGCTGCTCAGGATTTCCTGGACAGTGACTCCTTCCCAGTAGAGTGACTGAGCATGGTCTGCCAAGTGCGTTGACAGCTCGTTTGTGCCAACACCACACATTTTCTGGCATGACTTATGCCTTCAGATTTTGCAGGGTCATTTGTGGGAAAGTCATCACCGTCAAATGACAATTTGTCTCAAATTTTCAAGCTCCTTCAGACACTCATCTTTCCTTCAGGCACTCAAGCAGAAGTGTCAATGGTGATACCCTGACACCAGCAAAGGATGCTGATGTCATCCGGAGCTCCTGCCCCGTCACCTTGTATGCAGCCATCTTCTAGGTGATCAGCTTTCTCTGGTCTCTCATGGACACGGTGAGGAGGATGTAGCAAGGCTGCCTGGCTCCTGGGAAACATGCCTATAAAGGAAGAGCACACAAGGCCTTTCAGGTCCCCAGGGCAGAGCATCTCCTTTCCCTCCTCTGGGGACCTTGCCTTCAAGGCGTGATGGATCAGTGCAATGCACGTGTGTGTGTGTATGCGTATGTATGTGTGTATGCATATGTGTGTGCATATATGTATGTATATGTGTGTGTATATGCATATGTGTATGCATGTGTATGTGTGTATGTGTGTGTATGTGTATGTATGCATGTGTGTGTATGCGTGTGTGTATATGAGTCTGTGTGTGTGTATGTGTGCATGTGTCCCAGTAGATGCCCTGGGAGTCATACCCATGCTCCTTTATGAGATGATACACTCTTTGTCTTTTGAAAAGGAACTGAAATCCTTTGGCATGACTTCTCTAACTCTCCAAATATGCTAATCTGTTTCAAAAGGAGAAAGTCATTTTATGCCGAGTGGGGATAATGAGAACTGGGAATGGGTTGGGAGGCAGAGAGTGATTGGAACCTCCTGCCTGTTTTGCCTGATGCTCAACCTGTCTTCACTGCTTCCCGTGTTCCCCGATGAGACCCCTGCAGGCACCAAACAGTCCGTGGGCTCTTCATTCTCCACCCCACACGCAGCTTCTCCATTTTCAGAGTCTAACAGCCTGACATGCTTGCTGGCCTGGCTCACTGGTTTTATATTACAAATGAAGTTAGGAAGACTGTAAACGTAAGTGCATCCAGTTTACATAAATACATTAAGTAAAATAGAAAAGTTCCTGCTTCCACTGTTCTCTATAAACACCATTTTCCATTTTCAGAGGTAGCCGCTATTTAGTGGCAGTTTGGGTTGCATTCCAGATTTTTTTTTCTGTGACCTGAAAGCATTCTCGTGCATGTAATAAGCAGTAAGCAGTAAGCAGATTCCCTGATTCTGTCCAGGGTGCCTCTCAGCGGCACTTTTCTCTGGAGAATCATCCTTGGCAGTTATTCAGAAATGTCCAGCTGAATGCCATCCCTACCTGTGGGGCCACCCTCAGCCAGTGACAGCATAATACAGGTACAACCAGGTTCCTTGGCTTCCAGCTCTGTGGTGCCATTGATGGCAAAGATTCTCCAGGCAGAATCATCCCCTAGATTCTCACCTTGTCTTTCTTCTCCCCAGCCCATTCCTGCTTCCCCAAGTCCTTCAATGTTCCAAGAACATTTCCCCAGCAAATCCCTTGCATATACCTGTAGGCTGCAGACGATCTGTATATGCACATACTCAGAATATACACATGTACTGAGTATATTCAAAGGAGAGTGTGTGTGTACCCTAAGCTTTTGGAAGTTGGTTTTCCCCTCCACGTACCAATATACTACAGACTCTGAAAATAAGTCTACTTAATTTTGATGACAGCAGGATTCTCTCTGGAGCTGATCAATGGCTCTGTTAATGAAATTGAGTTCATTCATTCATTAAACAAATCGTTTCCAAAGATCCCCCTGCTTGCCAGGTGCTGACTTAAGCCCTGAGGTTGTCTTTAACTTTTTTTTTCTTAGAAAAAAAAAAACAGAAATATTTTTAAAGCATATTCAAGCATTTGTGTAAGTGGTTTTGGAGGAGAGATTCTTGGAGATGAAATCATGGGTCAGAGAGAAGCTGCATTTACAGTTTTAATGGGTCCTTTAAAAGGCAATGCTCTTGCTTGAACTGGAGCCAAGGCTCCTTGCTGTGGATCTTCCTTTTTCTTCCTGCTCCTCCTCCTATCCTCTCCCTATGGAGGCTTCTCACCTGCCAAGTGAATTCTGGGAAGCTCCATCCATGCAGATCTTTCCTGTCTTCCTGTTTCCTCTGATACTTGGAGTGCAGGGGTCATCCCCAGTTTTCACTTGGGGAATCCAGACCAGAACTGGACTGGGACAGTGGCAACGGGAAGGCAAAAAGGAGGTGGCTTAGACAGAGGATAGAGGACTCAGAGAGAGCAAGGGACCCACACTAATGTTGAAATGATTCCCTGGGAGTTCACCTGTTGGAAACTGGTCCCCAATGCAGCCACTGTAAGTGGCTATCAGTTCTGGTGGCACTGTTCTTGAAATGGAGTCACCCATTCATGGGATAATGGATTTACAGACTATCACAGGGGTGGTTTTGTCATACAAAACCACTTGTTCATGTGCTCTGCCTTTCTATGCCTTCTCTATGTCATAATGCAGGAGGCCCAGCTGATACTGAGTAGATGCAGGCCTTTGGACTCACCAGAATCATAAGCTGTATACACCTGCTTCCTTTAAGAAACTTTTTACATTTATTTATTTACTTTATGTGTGTGCGTGTGCATATGTATGTACATGTCTATGCATGGAGGAGAATGAGTTCTCTTCTTCCACTGTGTGTACTCCGGGAATAGAATTTAAGTCACCAGGCTTGGCCCAGGCACCTTTACCTGCTTGAGCCAGCTTACTGGGCTTGTATTCTTATTTGTTTGTTTTAATTTTATAGACATCATTATAAAACACTTGTCAATAAACAAGACGCTCTTTACAATTACCTGGATTTAGATAGTTTTGCTAAAGAGGCACAAAGTAGACCGAGACATCTACTTCTCCAGACCCATGTGTCAAAACACTTATCAATAATAGTTCATTGGCTGCCTCAGAATTGTTTCATATTCAGGGTCCCAAATTAAGCTTCGAGTTTCTGCCTCCAAGCATGCTTTTCCAGCTTCCCATGATCAATGCTCAGGGGATTCATTGGTAGCTCTTCATTTCCCCCGCTTGCTCTCTCCCTTCCTGGCTGTACTCTGGATCCCTCCATGCTGTCTCTTCTCTGGCTTCCCGTTGACAGTATCCCAGGCCAGTCCTGCTCTGAATTTACCATCTTTAAGGGACTTGCTGCTCCAAAGGCGATCTATTCCTCACTTACAGTCATGTGAGAATGTATGCAAAAGCCTGCAAGTCCATATCACTTCTGGGCTCACACAACCAGGCATTTAGAGCAAGAGAAACCAAGTGCATCAGAGACTGGTACAGTCTGACTCAGGCTGTCCCAGCCAGGAGCCTCTTGGGCCTTGAGGCACTACAACTAGACCTATATACAAGTTGCATGTTTCTTCCAGCCAATGACCACAGCACAGGCCATTCCAGGCTCCTCCTATTCAGCCCCCACCCCACTTCATGTAGCCTCCTCTCTTGGTCCCTTGGGGAGTACCTCCTTTTCTCTTGGACAGCCTTGAGCTCCGTGGATGTAGGGCATCAGAAGAAATGAATGTCCACCAACCACATGTGGTGGGGATGGGAGAGGAAAGGGAGGTGAGCCATAGTTACCAGGCAGGTCATTCTGCCATCTGTCTTCAGGTTCTTCATTAGGAAATTACAGCAGCAGCGAGTTCCCAAGACTCACTGTGTAGAGGTCTAAGAGAGAATTTGGCAGACAGACCATTTTTAGGAACTCTTTGTTCTTGTTTTGAATGACTTCGGTAGGCTTGTGTTTGCCCTCTTGAGTGGCTGTAGTGATGTCTCATTGCACAGGAAGTACAAGCTGATGTGCAGTAAGAGAAGGGGTGAGATCTTATGCTTTCATATTAGGAAAATGCATGGCATTCCTGATGTGATGAGGTCATTTGATTTCACTTTCCTGAAGAACTGTTTTAGCAAGACTGGGTCAATGGTGGCAACTTGTTAGTTGGTAGACATTTTGGAAAGATGTTTAAAAATATGCATAGGAAGCCCTAAAGTTACATGTGCTTAATTTTATTTTTTAAATTTCTGAAAAAGTACTTACAATCCCTGGAGCCTCCATTGTGTTAAGAGAGAACTTACTCTGGCAAGCCGTCTTCTGACTTGGAGCCTGCACAAGTGCTCATGTGCATGTGTGAGTGCACTTACAGAAAAAAAATAAGGAATCGTAAACAGAAAGGTTTAGCTTTGGTAAGGCTTTGTGGAATAGGAAAAAATTGAAAATAACTTATATCAAATAATAAGAGACTGGTTAAATAAATACTAGAATTTATAGCCAATGGAAATCTGGGTAGATATTTCTGGAGTATATTTTTTAAAGATTTATTTTATTTTATTTATTTGTGTGTGTAGGATAAATGCAGGTGCTGTCAAATCCTCTAGAGCTGGAGTTACAGGTGGTGGAAAGCCCTGATGTGGGGAACTGGGAACTGAACTGGGGTCTTCTTGAAGAACAGCAAGCACTCTTAACTGCTAGACCCTGAAAATATACATACATACATACATATGTGTACACACACACACACACACACACACACGCACACACGCACACACACATGTACAAGGTTTCTCTGGACATCCTGAACTCTCTCTGTACATCAGGCTGGCCTCAGACTCACAGAGACGTACTTGCCTCTGCCTCCGAAGTGCTAGGATTAAAGGTGTGCATCACCATACCTGGCATGAAGTATATTTTTAATGTGGGTGAGGGGTCATAGCAGGTAATGGAATGGAGTCAAGTCATTTAAAAGCGTGCATTATTTGGAGACATATTAGAATAAAAAAATGTATACCTATCTCTAAAAACCCCTAGCAAGATCTTGAGGTTCAAAGTGTGGCCTCTGGAGCAGCAGGATTTTTTATCACCCCCGAATTCACCAAAAGTGCAAAACTCCCAGCACTCAGGAGGACAGCGAGTTTGTGGCTAGCCTAGAATAGAGAGCAAAACTGTGTGTGTGTGTGTGTGTGTGTGTGTGTGTGTGTGTGTGTGAAGAAAATGGATTTTTGTGTACTGGGCAATCCACTCAAGGCAAGTTCTATATGTCTGCAAGGTTTTCATGTCTCCTTTTATTATTCGTTGAGGATAAATGTATGTTATTGCCACTGTGAATCAAAAAAAGATGATATTTTCTGCAAAATACATAGATGGATTTGATCATCAGAACCTTCTTGGCAGAAGACAGCAGGCACGAGAGGGCCAGGCCCACTCAGGTGCTCACTTAAAATCTCACTCCTTGTCCATGTGCATTTTAGGACTACCAGGGAGCTCCTGGGTTACAAGGTGACTTTTTAAGAAGTACCACTGTTTTTGAAAGGGCCTCTGTGTTTCCCAGGCAGGACAAATGGCAGATGGCCACAGGAGTTGGTCTGGTCATGGCCGAGCTTCCACTCTGGGCACAGAGAAGCCCTCTTTCCAGCCTTCCCATCCCTGTGCCATGGTCTTCCCATTAAGATTCAGGCTGGCTAGGCGGATTAGATCATTTTGCTTCCAGTAAGTGAACTGGCTACTTATGCATTCTCCAGCATCCTTAGTGCCAGACACATTTCTCAATCCTCCTTTGCTGGTCAGCCAAGGCCAGGAACAGAGTGTTCCCACCTTCCTTACGTCAATCTGTCAGGCGGGAGCAGGTGGCTCTGTTGGAAGGCTCCCGTGCCCAACTCTGGATGTCCAGAAGACATCTGCTCCCAGCATCACTGATGCCTGGCTAAAGCCCCACCTAGGGAACAGAGCAGCTGCCTCTAGGGTACATGCTTTCAGATCATCCCTCTGTGTGTGTACAAGATGTGAGTGTGCAGCAATGGCTGCTGGGCATGTTTCTTGACAGTGGAGGATGCTCTCTGAAGACAGAAGTGACATCACCACTTAGACAAAAGCACAAACCAGGCCCTGAGTGAGGAGGGTCTGGAACTTAAGTCTGCCCAACACTGGTCTGAAAATACTGAGGTAGGGGCTAGAGAGATGGCTCAGTGGTTAAGAGCACTGATTGTTCTTCCAGAGGTCCGGAGTTCAATTCCTAGAGCCTACATGGTGGCTCACAACCATCTGTAATGGGATCTGATGCCCTCTTCTGGTGTGTCTGAAGACAGCTACAGGGTACTCATATACATAAAATAAATAAATATATCTTTAAAAAAAAGAAAGAAAATGTAATGAAGTTGCCACCATTGAGGGTGACCTTGGTTTTTAAGATAGAATTCAGGGCTTGAATTAGAGTGAGTGTCCCCCCTGCCACAGGAACACTAGAACAAAAGCAGGGAGTCTAGACCAGGCTGTTTGGAGAGTGAGTGACAGCCAGGCTATAGACCTTTATGAGGGAGGGCATGGTGTGGGGAGTTAGCCAGGCTGAAGTCAGCTTTGGAGAGCTCAAGTACACACAAAACTGAGCCTATAACTTGAAAGGGAGGGTAGAAGAATGACATTGGATTCAGGGTACTTGTCTGAGGCTAAGAGCCAGGTTCAAGAAGGCACGATGGTAAAAAAAAAAAATGTTGTTAGCTGAGTATGGGAGCCACTCAAGAGAGATTCAAGACTGAGGAGTTTCAGGAATATTTTATCTAGTTCACCTAAGCTAAAAATCCAGACGAGTTGTCAGTGTGTGAAGGGGACATAGGATGTTGATCCATCCATCCATCCATCCATCCATCCATCCATCCATCCATCCATCCATGCATTCATGAGTCCATCCACCCACCCATCTATCTACCCCCCCATCCATCTATCCATCCATCCATTCATCCATCCATCCATCCATCCATCCATCCATCCATCCATCCATCCATCCATCCAGTGCATGTAAACTGGAGGTCAGGGCAGTGGAAGGATGGCCAGGAAGATGGGACAACCATGGATGGGTGATGTGGTTGGTCTTCAGGGTTGGCCACCAGAGCCTTCTCCATGCCAGTAGCTGCTGGGATGCCAATAAAGTGGGTGGTCAGTGGTCAATATGTGGTCTTTGTCACCAGAGATTCTTGGCTTTAAGAATACAAGAAAAGCTAGGTGAACAAGCAGACTATAGACAGGACCCGGCTCCTTCTGTTCCTGCATCATGTAAGCCATGCTGGTCTGGCTGAGGCTCCATGGTACCTTTCCTTTCTGCCATGGTGCTTGATCTCCATTTCTTGTAGGGAAGCAGCTTCAGATTGCTCTATCTCAGCCACATTGAGGTTCTAGCTGCTCAGGGGTCTGGAGCTACAGTCCTTTTAGCATTCAGTGCCAGCTCCCATCAGTCCCCATGGCTGACTCCTCCTGCAAGCCACCTGCAATCTAAGAGGACTGATCTCTTCCAACTGCATGATAATTCTTGTTTGTCTGAAGACAGAGTCTCACTATGGAGCCCGTTCTGTAGCCATGTAGCCTTATATAGCCAAGGTTGGCTTTGAAGTCTTGATTCTCCTGCCTCAGCTCCTCAAGTGCTATGAATTCCAGACGTGTGCCTTTGTGCCTTTCTTGGATGCTAATCTTAAGCCACTTCTCAAGAGGGCAAAACACCTGCTGGCTTACAATCTCTGGCCTTCTCCCGTATGGCCCTAGGTATACCCCTGGTCCCAAGCCTTTTAACTTTCTGCTGCAGCCAACACCACTGTGAACAAGCCAGTGTCAATTTTCCCTACTGATGTCCTCAGAGGGTTCACTCTGCCCACAACCAGCTAGATACGCTGAGAGTCTGGTATGACGCCTGCCTTCAGTGGTCTTCTGCTTTGTTCTTGGGTCCTATGCCTCATAGAGTTGTTGTAGTTCTCACATGCTATCCTGAAGGCTGTGGTGACTGCTGTTTGTGTTAAGTAAAAATATCCTAGACAGAGGTCTCTGAGTATGCACCGGGGCACCTCACTTGGTCAGCAGACTTCTTATTCAGAAACATCGTGGACTGAGATTCAATCTGTGGGAGTAAAAAGGTCACCAGCTAGACCTCAGGTGGACACCTGAAGGCCCCTGACACAAAAGTAAGCCAAGGTCACTGTTTTGTTGCAGTCCCACACTCTGACATGATCAGAGCACACACAGGCAGAGGTGGGTATGAACACCATGTCCCTGAGCATGGGGCTGGGATTACATCTTCAGACAGCTGCATGGAGTTTGTCCTTTCTGTGTGATCCAGATTTCAGTGTGAGCATTGCTGGCACAGTCCCCATTGATGACACCATTGTCACCATCCCCACCTTGGTGCTATTTGAACTTCTCACAGACACACACCCCCACCTGTAGGGCCTGATGAGATCATCCACTGATGTCACAAGTTGGGGAGAAATTGAAAAAGGCTTTCATGTTCTTCTCCCTGCATTGGGCTAAATGTCCAGGAACCTGTTCTTCCCATGTCTCTCTCTCTCTCTGTAAGGTTAGTGGCAGCTTAGGAGAGAACCAATAGGGAGCCTTCAAAACCACACTTGCATCCCTCCTGAGGCCATAGGTGGAAGTTCTGACTCTGGTCTTGGCAAAGGCAGCGATTGACAGATGTCACATGCCCTCCACACGAATCTGTGCGTATGCAGGCAGATGTGGCCTCCACCTGTCTCCTTGAAGAAGTTGTAGCAGATTATGAATGGTGTGTTACCAACGTCAGCCAGACCCCAAATCAATGACATGTCCAGGTGGGTGGCATCACATAAGTGAAATGCTCCCTCACAGCCTTCTGCATTTCTGTGAGTGTGCAGCACACCCAGACACAAAGCCACAAGGAGCACCAGAAGCCTGTGTGCTGATTCACAGTGTAAGGATGTGGGCAAGGGGGATTTGACTTCATCTATAAGGCCCGAGTTTCCAGCAAAAATATATTCATGTATTTGTTAGGTAATTAGAATGCAGTAAATTAAAAAGAAATATCATGAGAAAATGATTTTATTTAAACCAATGAGACCCTGGGCCTGGAGAGATGGCTTAGTGGTTAGGAGCATGTGCTGTTCTTTAGAGAGGACCCAAGTTCGGTTCCCAGTGGCTATACTGAGCAGCTCACAACTGCCTGTAACTCAAGTTCCAGAGGATCTGATGCTCTTCTGGTCTCTGTGGGCACTGCACTCACATACAAACCAACACACGTACAATTTAAAAGATCTTAAACATAGATAGTAATTAGAATCCTATAATGCCAAAACTATATAGAAAGTGGAGGTTTTTTAATCAAACAAATAAATAAGCATAGAACTCCAATGAAAGGGCTAAAGATAAAGAAGGTGACTCCTATCAAAGGAGGTCTCCACGGCCACTGTGTATTGAGCTTACACTCTGTGAGCACAAAAATGCTCTCTAACCTTCTGTCATGGCTGCCCAGGAGGGGCCTCAGTGAGCAGAGGGGCTCCTGCCCCCCCTGCACCCCAGGAGAAGACAAGTAAGACTTTCAAGGATGCCTCTGAGTGAAAACAAGCAAGCAAACATCAAAAGACTGCCATGTTTATCTATGGGTGGGGCCAGGAAGCAGGTAGGTGATCTCTAAAGACCCCATAGATGAAGGCCAATGCTGCCCCACCATCCTGTTTCAGGACAGTGGTCTAGTCCCTGACCAAGGGCTAATCTTAGAACTGTGGATGGGCCCACACCATGCTGCTCATTGATCTATCATACTGTCATATATCTACAAAGGATGTTGGCTGGTGCTCTACTGAACTCCCCACCCGGCCACCTCCCCACCCCCAGCAGAAAGTCAAGGATCTCTACTTTGTCTGAAATTCCTGGAGCACAACCCTCTCAGGAATGCCGACCACAGACCCAAGATGTTCCTTTCAAGACTCTGGCTATGCAGCCAGCCCTGTGTCACCCACCTCAGCTCTTCGGCCAGCTCTGTGTCACCCAGTTCAGCCCTTTCATGCAGAGCAATAGGTGCACCAGGAGAATCTATCAGATGAGAGGAAACTTGAGGCCGGGTGTGATGGATACAGCTGATTAGGCCTCAACCATCGGATCCTTAGAAAGCTCAGGCTTGGGGAAGGAAGGCTGGCTATGTCTTTCCTCTGGGGACCTGGAAATTACAGCGATAAACCTGCTGTTTGTCCTCATTAGCAGCCTTAATACCTCATGCAAGCCATTAACAGGCTGGTGCATAGATACACATCTTTAGATGTAATTAGTAATGTCGTTAGCCTAATCCATAATCAATACTTGGGTAATTGCTTCCTAGGGTTTATATTTAGTCTGTGGGGTTGTGAGCAACATCCATCCGCAGAGATTCTAATGGACATATACAGGTTACTGACAGCCAAACTCATTAGAGAGTCCCAGGAGTTGTGGCCTCAGGTCAGAAGGGGACCATGGTGGCTCAAAGAGTGGGTTTTGGCTTCCCAGCTACCTGGCCTTTGAAAGCTTCAGTGACCATGCCCCTGGCTCATCCTAAACTTGGACTGGAGCTCTAGAACAAGAGAGACCACTTCAGAAACTAAGACAAAGGGTGGCCCTGGGGCCTGGGAGACTTCAGACCACAGGCATAATCCATTGCATATCACCTCCCTAGCAGAAGAATGTGAAGAGGGTGTTGAGGATGACACCCAGACTAGAGATGCTAAGCCATTAGGCCGTCACGTCCCATTCTTCTACGTGCCTTCCTCTGTTGCCACTTAGGCCCTGCCGGGAAGGCTGCGATTGAGCCCAGTGTTTTCCTCTTTGACAGCGCTGGTGACTCAAGGTCAGTCTGGAGTGACAGTAGAAGAGCCTGTGGACAGCTATCGGATGAATGGGCTCCCATCTGACTGCGATTGGAATGAATAGCGAGCTTCCGTTTCCAGGAACGTCTCCAGCAAAAAGATCTGGGCTGAGAAGGTCTGGGCTGGAATGCTCTGAAGGCTAGCCATAAATCTCGCTCCCATCCCCCACCCCAAAATGATGATGCATACGCTAATTGCTCTGGAGGCACCCTGCTCACCCCTTGGAGCCAACATGTCACTCTGCATCCTCCCAGCTCTGCCACTCTCTGGGAACAGGGCCAAAGAGGGGTGGATGGGAGTTGGCAAAGTCACCATAAAGGAAAACATTTTAATTCATTTAATTATGAGACTCTCAGAAATCCAAGCTCTGTTTCTCCTTGGGCTGGTTAAAGAAAATGAGAAGTGGCTTGTTCCGACCCCCACCTTCTCCTTAGCCAAAGAGGCTCTGGGAAGTGTGGGGTGTGGGCAGCACAGAGCTGTGCGCATCCAGGAACAATAGCCCGGCACGTACAGTGCTAGTCCACCCACTGCTGGCTTTCGAGACGCCCCCTGTGCAGTTCACATTTCCTCCTGTGACCTGCGTTTTGCTGCGCACTAAACTTTGTGCTTCCTTCTTTTTCCAAGCACACAGGTGACATCAAGGTTGTACCGTGTGAAACTTGTTGGTCATTGCCAGCCTTTCCTTAGCAGTCACGAGGTCCTTAACAGAGTATCGTTTACCATCCAGGCCACTGACTTGCGGCACAGACTCACGAGGCCCAGTTGCGTGAGGTTTATTTGCTGGGCTCTGCTCTAGCTCCTAGCTCCTGAGAATGTACGCAGTAGCTACCACCATAAGCTTACATCTCTTTAAGGAGAACACTGAGTGAAGACAAATGTATCAAATGGTGGAAAGCAACATACACCAAGTGTCCCCCTAGTCAACACCAGCCTGGAGCACCAGGTACCCAAGAGAGACAGACAGTTCCCTTCGCTCTTCACCAGGGCAGTCAGGAATAAGATAGCTGAGAGCCTAGGGCAGAAACTCCTCCAAACAGTGCCTCTTGGTTTTAGTGAATAAGTGCTGGGCCTTGGCACTGCAGTGGGCTAACGGCCAGGAGGGTTCTGAAGGACTCTGCTAGGGAAGTATAAGACTGTGGACATAGGTACCCTAAGCCTGGATGGCAAGATCTTTCTTCTTGCTTGGGTAGCCGTGGAAGGCAGAGTGAAAGCCAGAGTGAATAGTGCAGGGGAGGCCAGAAGCCCATAGTGGCCCCTGCCTCTATCCCCAGTCCCTAGAAGAAGTTGGAGCAGGCAGGGGTTGGGACATTGCTAATCCATGTGTGGAGGACACAGTCTGTTTTTCCTAGAAGAGGAAGGATCTTATCTCTGTCCAGTGGGTCCAACTGTGTCCACTAGCAGGGAGATTCTGCAGATTCCTCAGTTTTCCTGCTTCTCAAAGCATCTTGACTAGCTTGGCCTCTGGCTCCATATGGGATCCAGGACAGATGGTCTCCCCCAACCCCACAACCAGCTAGCTCCAGCTATCCCAGACTGGACGGTAGATGGCAACCAGCAGTGTCTAAGGTGCTACAGCCTGTAGAGAGAATATCTTGCCTATTGTGTGGATGCATCACTTGTCAATTAAAAAGACTATGGCCTTTGGCTTAGGCAGGAAATAGAAGGTGGGGCATCTGGGAGGAGAAAGGTTTCCGGGATAGAGCCAGGTGCAGGAGATCCCAGAAAGATGTGAGGAGACAGATGCACAGTACCTGAGCACAGGTAACCAGCCACGTAGCAGAGTGTAGGTTAAAATAATTGGGCTATTTAGTTATGATCTAGTCAGAGGAGAGTCTAGCTATATGGTCAAGGTATTTGTAAGTATATATTTGAGTCTGAGTCTTATTTCTGGGATCATGGGGCTGGGAGGAAGAACCAAGGCCTAACTTCTACAACAGCCAGTACTAACTGCATGTCCATGCCACAACCCTTTACTGAACCTGAGCTAGCACCAACAGGACACGTCTTGTCCCACAGCCCCAGGGAGGAAAACTGAGTCACAGAAACAAACAAAACCGTTTCTGAGGATGCATGCCATGAAGAATATAAAACAAATCATGGGAATGCCAGCGATGGGCTGGCACAGAGGGGACCACATGCAAGTATAGCTGGCTGATGGAGCAGCTACTGTGTTGGGAAGTCAGATCTGCAAATAGATGTCTGGAGCAAGGGAGCAGCAGAGCAAAGGGCCCGTGGCAGGCACAAGCTTGGAGAGCTCTGGGCAGGGTGATGGTATGGGACAGAATTGAGCAACCCAGGAAACCGCAATGGTCAGTGAAGCACATGGCCTGGCGTTTGGGGCTCCCTTCTACATGTAGCAAAGCAAGGTTTGCATGGGGTTAATATGGGTGGTACATTTGGAAGTGTGGGCTGGGGCTGGGGCTGGGGGGTGCCCTGGATGCCAAGCTGAGGAGGAAGAGCTCCTGGAGGAGACAGGCATTCCAGCAGGGCCACGGCCCACTGTTCTTGCTCATCTCTATGCTTTTGCTCTACCCAAGTGACAGCCTCTGAAAGTCATGACCTTGCCCTAGCTGAGTGTCAACCTCTGTAGGGTTCAGACCAGACTGCACTCCACCCTTGGGGGAGAAAGGATACAGTGAATGACTGCTTAATGGGCTTCCCTGTGGAGTGGTAAAAATGTTCTGGAACTAGATAGTCACATGACATAGTGAATAACTCAAGTGTCATTCGCCTTGCACTTTAAAATAAAAATGAAGTTTGGGTCATGTGTATTTTTGTGACAATAAAAACATGTCTTTTCATGATACAGCTTTCTAGTAGCATAAGAACAGGACATTTCCTTAACTTGTGCATGCGCACGCGCACACACACACACACACACACACACACACACACACCACCTCTTGCAGCTAACATTATGCTCAATCACAAAGGACTAGATGGTTCTTTTCCTAAGATCAGGAAAATCATTGATGCCAGTTCTTGCCTCACTTGCTATTCAGCACGGTACTAGCAACTCTAGACTGTGAAGCACAGCAACACATATAAGGAAATAAAAAGCATTCCTGATGGGAAGGAAAAAGTAAAATTGCCTCTATTTGTAGATGATTGTCCACATTTTTAAAAAATCTAAGAAGGGCTAGAAATGTGACTTAGTCTGCAAAGTGCTTGCCATGCAAACACAAGGAGCCAAGCTTGATGCCCAGAACCCACACAAAAACCTGTGCATGGTGGTACATGCTTTTAATCACAGGATTGGGGAAGTGGAGAGACACAGATCCCCCGGGCTTGCTGGCCACCCACATAGCCTAATCAGTCAGTCCCAGGCCAGTGACAGACCCTGTTTAAGACACACAAGGTGAGAGGCATCTGACGAACAACACCTAAAATTGACCTCTGACTCACACATACATATGTGTACAAAATCCTAAGGATTCTGGGGAAAAAAAAGTAGGCAGGTGAGAATAAAAACTACATCTTGTAACTTATGAGTTCAACCAGGCAGGATACAAACAAGGTAAATAGATTGGAAACTACAGGAAGTACACAAGCTCCTGGAGAATAAACACCACACCACTGACTGAGATCTGGGTCCCCGAGGACATAAGGAAGGACAGTGAAAGTCTGAGTGAACGGGAAAATTCAACCAAAGTCTGTGGGATACAGGGAAGACAGCCCTAAGAGGGAAATCCATAGTGCTGAGTAAAATGGGAAGAAAATATATGAAAATGGGAGATTCTCAAATTGATAACTTAATGTTGTACCTAAAGACCTTGGGGAAACAAGAATGAATAATTTCCCAAAACAGTAGATTGGAAGAGATCATCAAAATCAGCCCTGGAATTAATGACAAAATTTAAAAATACAAAGAATCAATAAACAAAGAGCTGCTGCTTTGGCAAGATAAACAAGACTGATAACCCCCTTAGCCAAATTAACTAAAGGGAGAGAGAGAAGACTCAAAATAATAAAATTAGACGTGAAAAAGCATAACAGACTATAACAGATACCAACAAAACTCAGAAAATCATAAGGGCAGACTTTAAAGACCTCTATTCCATTAAGTTGGAAAGTTTAAAAGAAATGGATGAATTTCTAGATACACACACTATACAAGATTAAACCAGAATGAAATCAATGGCTGCAACCATCCATGACCAGCAGTGATTGAAGCAGAAATAGAAACCTTCTCAACTTGGAATAAACCCAGAGCCAGGCAGATTCACAGAGGAGCTCTACCAGCACCTCAG
>JADRCD010240952.1:0-35524 GCA_019843815.1 Montemys delectorum
AGATAAAGAGCACACATATAAACCTTCCACTTCAGGTTTCCAGCAGACCTGTGAGAGTCCCCAAGGATATGCTGTCTGTCTCAGGACTAAGTACACCCAGCATGGTGCTGTCCTTGCTCATGTCAGAAGGCAATGGAGCTGTACAGTGTGCTGCTGAGCATGATTGTTCCTGGACAGCCAGTTGCCGGGGACTGGCAACCTTGAAGCTACTGTGCCTGGGTTAAAAATCCCATTTCCTCTCTTGATAGTTATGAGTCTGATCTTCCTCTGTCCACTCAAGGCCCTGTGAGCCAGGAATACGTGGTGCTGGGCCTGGTGACTGGATCCAAGGGTAAAGTCCTCTTGGTCCTTAATGGATCGGATATGGAGGTGGCCAGTCTCAGCAGCTAACCTGGTCAATGAGATGAGACCAAGCATGAAATGTAATAACAAGGTGACCCACTGGACAGAGTGGCACTTGGGTTCACCAGTATTCTGAATGTCTGTGAGGGGTCTTGGCAAGACCCCCCCCCAATTTATTCAGGGCCTCCCTAGAAAAGAAGGGCAGAGGAAAGGGACGTCTCTTCCATCCTGCCTATTTGGGCCCTGGCATGGCTCTTCTGTCTAGAGACTGAGATTTATGACATCAGCTGTCCTGGTGCTGAACCCATATTGCCCACTGTCACAGCTCTACAGCTTGCAGACTATCAGCTGTGGGGCTTTTCTGCCTCTACCACCATGGGGGAAATTCCCATAATACAAATTTTAATACCCACCCACATCTCCTATTGGCTCTGTTCCTCCGGGGGAATTCTGACTAGTACAGCTGTGGCTATGGGAAACGCTGTCCAGCCTAAGAGAAAGCGAATGGAAGAAGGCCTTGACATCTTTGGACCAGAGTAAGAAATCTGTGGGTGCGCTCATCCCGCTTCTTTCTTTGTCCCACAAATGCTGACCACTAGGTTTAGTGCAGGTCAGCCCATGTTGGCCTTCCTGGGTGCATGTTCTTGGGAGAGGCAGGTAGTGGTGGCAGGCAGATGAGCGCATCAAGAGAAGTTAACAGGGCAATGGCTTGGGGCCTGAGGGTGGCCACCTCTTACCTGGGTTGCCTGGGCTAGACCCTGGCCATATTGACTCCACCAACCTCATTTCCCTTGGTTCAGCAAGTCCACAGAACAAAAGAGGTCTACAGAGGTGCAGTCCCTGCTGGAAGGCAGCAAGCTCAGCTGGACAGAGGCTGCATCTTGGGTTTGTTTTTATCTTCTATGAGGCCATGAAAGCCAGGATGGCAGCTCCTACTCATTGCAGGGTCTGGGCTCTTGCCCAGCATAATATGCTCTTGGCTACTCTACTTAAGCACCTCTCCTCCTCTCCACATGAGAACACCAGCTTCTCTCTGACAAGTCTGCCTCCTCTTTTTACTTCCTGTCTGTGTAGCATCTTTGTGGACTGGCTGGCATGGCCTGGTGAGCCAATCATGGCCTTGGCCAGTGAGTCTGATTGTGTCCTACCTGGGTGACATTGCGTAGGCTTCTTGCCCAAAGAACTCACGGTCAGCTCGGAGTTCCCATGAGGCTCACTGGTTGCCCAAGCCTTCCTTTGTTCTCCAAACTGATACTTGCTGTTTGGCTGTCGAAGGCAGTCCCTTCCATGGAGCTCGAATGTGGGCTAAGTTGGTGGCTGGTGGCTGAAAGGCTGGCTGCTGGGTCGACAGTTACAGTCTGTGTGTCCGGACTGCAGAAGTGATGGGCTCTTGTAGTTGACTGTAACTTCCATTGAAATTTCCCATCAGCATGGCTAAGGGAAGGGCAGAGGACAAGTCCCCTTGCATGGACACCTTGGACCGATTGTATACATAGATGAGAGCTCTCCCTTACACCAGCTATGGCCTTAGCTCCCCTCCTGGAGCGAGTCACCAAATGCTGTGTGTTCCCTAGAGAAGCAGGTGGCCTGTTGTCCTCGGTGTGTACATCATATATGATTCGTATAGGCTGCTGGGCCCCTCTGAGTCAGACACCTGTCATCCTCGGGGGCTCAGCACTTCACAGCTTCTCTCCTGTCCTTACCTTTCCCTTGGGTCTGTGGGTGGGTAGACATTGCCCCCCTCCCACCTCTCTCTCTGAGCTTCCTTTTCATGGTTCCCCTGGACCAAGAAAGAAATAGTATGTGGTTGGAAACACAGCAAGCCCACCCGTCATGCTTCCTAGAAATCTGAATGCAGATCTTTCTGGAATATAAGAAGTAACTGGGCAAGAGATCTAGCTATCAGCTGGACAGGAAATACAACCATCAACTCCATAGTCCCTCCTACAGTAGGAGCCAAACTGACCGCAGTGGTGAGCTGGTGGTAACGTCAAGCATAGAAAGCACAGAGAACGTTTCAGGAAGGCTCAACAGGCTCCTTAAGTGAGGCTTGGAATGGATGGGTCGTCTCTGAGAGCAAAACGGACTGCTTCATGTTGGGAAGGCAACAGTGTACACTGACCAGGGATACAGGCATATGACTTGCCCCGATATTGAGACTACTCTAGTTTTAGTATTGAAAGTCCTGTGATTAGCCCTGGACTTCATGGGTGGTTGGTTCCCTGGGTGAACAATGGGATATAGCATAAGAAGAGAGGCCATGCGTACAGGAGGTGCGCAGATGGTGGCATGCATGCTCATACAGCTGATGGTGTGGACGGACCAACATGGTAATATCTGAGTGCTCTGGGAAAGATTGTGCTTCAAGCAGATTCTTGGAAGCAGGGGGAAGGGGGGAAGATATTTGGAGGCGAAGGGATGTAGGGTCTGTCCAAGAACATCTTTGCTATGCAAGCTGGACCCAGAGGCAAGCTGGGTTTTAGAGAACGGGTAAGTGGAGCTCCCTTTACCCCCGGGGGCTGGCCAGCTGTGTGTGTCTGAGATTGTGATGAACGAAGGGGACTGCATCTGGATAAGATTGAAATACACAGGCCCCAGGCTTGCAGGCACAAGGATCAATATGTCCCACCGAGTTTGGTCAGCAAATGCTATGAGTCCGCTGGGAGTGCTCAGGGCAAGAAGGGCCACGGCTGCTACAGGGAGGGGTTGACAGGAGAACCAGAGGCTCCCTGGGGTATTGGAGCAGGGACACACTCACTGTGGAGACTGAGGGTGGCAGCAGCCTGTAATCTAAGCACTCAAGAGGCAGAGATAGATGATCCCCAGAGCAAGCCGGCTAGCTAGACCAGCTAGAATTGATGAGCTCTGCATTCCACCAGGGACCATGCTTCAATAAATAAAATGGAGAGCAACTGAGGAAAACACCAGATAACAATTTCAGACCTCTACATGTGCACACACATGCCAGGCACCCTACACACCCATGTACCCACACTCATGAACAGATATACATATGGGCGCAGCTTACACATATACCCAAAAGGAAAAAAAAAAAAAACAGTCCGAGAACAAGTTTGGAAAAAATGGAACACGCTGAGCCCTTAAGAGTGCTCTGATCAGTGAGTCAGCACTGGGCAGGCTTTTCCAGGGGCAGGAAATATGATGTGTGTGTCAATCTCAGGCTCTGTGCAGAGGCTGGCTGCTGCCATAGAAGGACAGGAGGCTAGACCAGGGAGGAACTTGGGACTAAGAGAAACTTCTCTTGACCTTCTTTCTCCTCCTCTTCTTCCTCCGCTTCCTCATTGTTTTCAGGAAGGAGACATTTAAGCGATTATATGCCAGAGACAGAAGTATAGAGGAAAAAGAATTGGAGGGGTCAGGCGGGAGGGTCTTTTAGCTCATGGGAGAGCGGTGGACCAACGGATACTTATTACCTCCCTCATGACGTCAGAAACTGTGTAAGCATGTGTATGCATGTAAGCTCTGCAAATGCATGTGAGTATCAATTCATGTGCGTGAATATGCGTGAACATCTCTTTGTGTGCATTTAAGTATGGCTATGTGTATAAATGTGTATGTATGTATGTATGTATGTATGTATGTATGTATGTATGTGTGCCAGCATGTGGTTGTGTGAGGCCTCAGTAGAAAGGGTAAGAACAAGGTGTCAGAGAGTGAGTGCCCCTAGAGAGTGGATATTGAACAGAGGTTAGGGATGGTGAGGGGGTCAGAAGAAGAGTGAGAGGTGCTGAGAGGCACAGGGCATGGTGGAAGCTACAGGGGGGAGGAGATGTTCTATTCTGGATGGCTGGAAACTTCTGGGGCTAGAGGCAACAGTGAACTAGTAGAGTGGCTAGCAACCTCCCCCTGACCCAGTGCATGAGACACTGGAGTGAAGGGAAGTCCAGAAACAATGGGAAATCATAACTCAGGAGAAAGGAGAGAAGGTTCTAGGTTATTGGGGCAGGCGTCTTCTACCTTACCAGCGCTGAGCCGACCCAAAGGACACTGGCCTCTGAGAACAGGGGACTGTTCTCCACCACACACAGCATGTCTGTGTAGCAAGAAACTCAGACACAACATAAGCTCCAAAAACAAGTACAGGAGTCACTGCCAGCTGCCTTCAGTCTGGCCGTCAGCCTGTGCTATGGCCTACAGGTGGGGGCCTGGAGATAGCCGTCAGTTTAGCGACATCATTTCCTGGAGCCAGCTTTGGCACGGGCTGCTGGTGGTGAGCATGGAGCCACCTGGTGTGTGAAGGTTTCCCACCCAATCCATCTCTCTTGGAGAAGAAGTGCAAGCCATAACACTGGGCAGTGGGGCTTGCAGAACCAAAGTGGCCCCTGTCCCCAAGGGAGGAAGCAGAGGTCACAGTGCCACATAAGCCAGAGCCCTGTGACAGGAAATTCTCAGAGAGAGTCATCTATGCCACAGGAGATAGCTGTGTCAGGAACTTAAGACAAATGACTAAAGTCCTCAGACAACATTGTCCCATAGGAAGGATGTGGGATGTGGAAACTGTTTAATTTATTTCTTTTACTTTATGTGCACTATTTTTCTGGTCCTCTCTCTGGTGTTCTGTGGCTGAATGGGTGCATCATTTCTTAGTGAGAGTTCTTTGTCAATTCTATTGAGATCTGGTCTATTCCACTGACTTGGGAGTCTTCCTTTTCTGTGACTTAGATTCATAGATTTGTCTTTTCCTGGTGTCCCAAGGTGACTGCATATTTCTTTCATCTATTTATTTAACTCACTTTTTTTTTTTAATTGAACAGGACTTAAGTCCTGATATTCTGCCTTCTACTTTATCCACTCTGCTTGGAAGGTTTTCCACTTTCCGAGTTTTTCAAATTGGATTATTGAGCTTCATTTCATCTTGAGTTTTCTTCACTGTTTCTCTTTATTGAATTCACTTTTTAAAGCCTGGTTGTCTTCACTGTTTAATTCAGCCATCTGTGCATTCTTCCGTTTCCATCAGGAGTAGATCCTCACCCTCTTTAACTTCATTCAGGCGTTTGTCCTCTGTAAAGTCTTTCAATTAGATGATCATGTTTGTAATTGTTTTTGCTTTGATTTCTTTTTTGGGACAGTGTTTCACTGTGTAGCCTCGGTTAACCTGGGGGGACTCTCTCGGCCTCTGGAGTGATGGATTAAAAATGTGTGCAACCACACCTAGCCCATAATGGTTCTTTAAAATTCAGTTTCTTGAGGTTCATTCTAGTACTTTCCATGAAGAACGTTTTTATAGGACTGAGTGGTTCTAGCGGTGGGAGGGCCTATTGACTCAGCCTTGCATTTATTTGTGTTTTTACATTGGGACCTGGGTATATGGAGTTAGGCCATTGGTTGTGTGTCTGATATGAGTTTCTTGTCCATCTATGTTGAGAGGGAGTTTGGTCCTGTTTGTGCCATTACCCAGACTTGGGTTGATGTCAGATTAGGTACAGAAGCATGTTGTTTAGTTCTTCAGATACTCGGTGTTTATTTCTTATTACGGAGGCTGGGATGTCCAGTTCATGACATTATGGAAGCTTGGGTGACTGCAATCCAGTGTGTCACAGTGGTCTCAGTGGCAGTAGAAGTGATTGCTTGGGTAAGGCTCTGGGCCAGTGGTGGTACAGGATCCGCTGAACAAGGTATGCGGGCTGGGAGGGCAGGAGAGGGTAGGGTGTATGAGACTTACCCAGAAGCCTCACTGACAGTTTATGGATTTTCTCTAGTTTGTTGTTAATTTCTTGTTTCAGCCATTGTAAATGACTATAAGGAATTATTTAAATTTTCTTATATCTGCTAAAGTTTTCTAGAAATTTTTGAATAAGGTCTATTTTAGATAATAGTCCATGAGTTCCGAGAGAAAGAGTGTATCCCATTGTCTTTTGATAGAGGATTTTGTAGATGCCTATTAAGCCCATTTGATCTATAATGTCAGATACATTTTATGTTTTTTATTTATTTTTATCTGGATGATTTGTCTATTGGGAAAAGTGGCATGTTGAAATCATACAATATTAGTGTGTTGAGGTCAGTCTTTGGGTGTTCTGATGTTCAGTGCATATGTTTACAGTTGTTATATCACATGAGGGATTGTATCTTTAATTAATGTAAAGTGAGATTTAAAAAATATTTTGTTTAATTTTGGTTCAAAATCTGATTTGTATTGTTGTGACTACACTTGCTTCTTTTACAGTTCCACTTGTTAGCATGCCCTTCCTTTCCCATCATTTCACCATTGATTATGTTTGTCTTTGTTGGTGAAATATGTTTCTTGTAGGCAACCAAGGGTTAATTCCAAGGTTATGTGTCCAACTAGATAGTCTGTGTCTTTTGATTGGAGAACTGAGGCCGTACACATTTAGAATTTTAAAGTATTTAAAATATATATTTAATATTTAATGTGTGCATATACACCATGGTGTAAATACACATGTGCCTTGGTGTACATGTGGAGGTGAGAGGACAAGTTGTGTGTGTTGGTAATCTTCCTTTAAGTAGGTTCTGGAGGTCAAACTCAGGTTGTCAGGCTAGATGGCAAGTGCCCTTACCTGCTGAGCCATCTCACTGGCCCTAGGGATATTGAAAGGTATGTACCAATTCCTTCCATTTTGTTCTTCCTGTAATGTTTGATATTTTCATAATCTCCATCGACTTATTACTCTTCTGGTGTAGTTTAGTCATACCTGTGACCTCATGTTTATCTCTCTTCTCAGTATCTAGACCTCTTTGAAGTATCTTCTGTGGTGCTTGCTCATTGGTCATGGACTCCTTTCATCTGTATGATGGAAAGCTTTTCTTTCTCCTTGTTTTAATTTGGGTCACTATTGCTGTGATGAGACACCATGACCAAAGCAAGTCAGGGAGGAAAGGGTTATTTGGCTCACACTTCCACAGCCATAGACCATCACTGAAGGAAGTCAGGACACAAACACAAACAAGATGAGAACCTGGAGGCAGAGGCCATGGAGGCGGAGACCTGGAGGCAGAGGCTGTGGAGGGGTGCTGCTTTCTGACTTCCTCATCATAGCTTGCTCAGCCTGCTTTCTTATAGAAACCAGCAGCACCACCCCAGGAATGGCACCACCCATGACAGGCTGTGCCCTCCTCCATCAACTACTAATAAATAAAATGCCCTACAGCCATTTTCTCAATAGATGTTCCTTCCTTTCAGATGAGTCTAGATTGAGTCAAGTTGACATAAAATCAGCCAGTACAATCCGCCCATTGTCAACTTGATACTGAACATATCACTGTTATAATCCTTTCTTTTTGTTCTTCCCCAAGATCACACATGAATATCAACACTACATATACACATCCCAAAATTTAAAAGTTTCACATAGTCTTTAAAAATTGAAACAGTTAAAAAATTCAGTCTCTTTAAAATATTCAGTGTCTTTTAAAACATAAAGTCTGTAAAACTCCAAATTCTCTTTAAAAGTTTGAAGTCTCTCAACTGCAGGCTTCTATAAAAATAAGCTAAAAACATTTTGACTTCAAGAGGGAAGAACCAGGGTACAGTCTCAATCTGAATAAAGCAAGACCACTCCCCGCAGTGTAAATCACTCAGTATCTGGGATTCGTGTATGATTTTCTGGGCTCCTCCAAGGGACTTGCTTCAGTCACTTCTCTGGGTCTGCCCTCTGCAGCAAATAGCTCATCTTCTAAGCCCCAGCTAGCTCCACTCCACAGCTTCTGCTCTTCTTGGTGGTCTTCCCATGGTACTGGCATCTCCAAAATGTTGGGGTCTCTACTGCAACTGTGTTGCATTTTCACCAATAGCCTTTCCTGGGCTCTCTTTATGGTGCAAAGCCTCAACTTTTCTCCATGAGCCCCCTCAATCCTGGGGCTTCCACTGCTACTCCAGCAATAGCTCCACCAATGGCCTCTCCTGACCTCTCATAGTGCCAATCCTTAGCTGCTCTCCATCATCCTCTCATGCCTTCAAATCTAGTATGGCCTGGGAGACTCTCACACAAAACTGACTTTGGCTGCCAGCACAAGGTATAATTGTTTGGGAAGGAGTAGAGATGTGACCTTCTTGGAGGAAGTGTGCCACTGAAGGCAGATTCTGAGGTTTCAAAAGCCCAGGCCATTCCTAGTTAGCTCTCTGCCTTGTGGTTGTGTCAAGATGTAAGCCCTTAGCTACTTCATCAGTGCCGTGCCTATCTGTCTGCTGCCTGCCCTGATGGTCATGGACTTTAACTCTCTGAAACTGCAGTCCCAAAATAAACTCGTCCTTCTAAAACTTGCCTTTGTCATGATATCTATCTTAGTTAGGGTTTCCATTTCTTTGAAGAGATATCACAATCAAGACAACTCTTATAAAGGACAGCATTGGGGCTGGCTTACAGGTTCAGAGGTTGAGTCCATTATCAGCATGGCAGGAAGCATGGCAGCATCGAGGCAGGCACGGTGCAGGAGGTGATGAGAGTTCTACATCTTGTTCTGAAGACAAACAGGAGAAGACTGTTTCATGGGCAGCAAGGAGAAGGATCTCAAAGTGACACACTTCCCCGTACAAGGCTACACCCACTCCAACAAAGCTACACCTCCTAATAGTGCTGCTCCCTGGACCAAGCACCTTCAAACCACCACAATATCCTATCAAAGTATTAGAAAAAATAACTAAGACAGTTTCTTTGCTCTGCATACTTACCACTTTAACAATTATATGATATGAGAAGTTTCTTTTCTGTTTGGCATTTTAAAGACCTCCTAAATCTGGATGGCCATCTCTTTTGTAAACTTAGGAAATTATCTGAATTGAATATGCTTTCAGCCTGTACTTTTTTTTATGCCTGATCTTTCAGGCTCTGTCCGTACTCTCATTAATAGTTATCAGAGTGTTCTAACTTGTCCACCTTGGCTTTGAGTCCTGATATTTTGCCTTTGCTTGATCAATTTTATTGGTAAAACTTTCCACTGTTTTTTATTTGATTAATTAACCTTTTTGTTTTCAAAGTTTTAATTTTTCAGCATTTCTCTTTGTAATTTCCTTTTTATAATCTACACTGACTTCCTTTATTTCATTTAACTGTGATCTTTGCATTCACTTACAAGTCTATTCATATCTTCTTTGATTTGCTTGCATATTTGTCTACAATTCTTTTCAAATTATTTGTCTGGTGTTTTACCTAATTCATACCTCATTGGAATACATTCCTATTAAGCTGGTGACTTTCACAGTAGTCATTGGAAGGCTTGTGATTCCAGGAGGAGACCAACACAGATTCTCCTTTGGGGTAAGAGATTTATTAGAAGTTATTAATTTGGTGGACAGACAGACAGAAGAATGGCAGGGGCTCTGAGGAGAGTTCAGGCTCTTGTAGCAAACCAGGGGCAGCCCTTTCTTAAAGGTTTTACAGGAAAGTGGAGTTCCATGAGATTGAAGAGAGATCCACAGTGTGTGCTGAAGTCAGACTGTCTTTGCATTCTGAGCGGTAGGGAGAATGGAGGGAATTTGTTAGCCTGGAGCCTGTGTGCAGAATCATGAAGGGAGAGACACAGCTGCAGGTGAATATGATCTGAGTAATGACTAGTCTTGATTTTAACAGTTATATTTTCTTGACTTCTTGTGGTGTGTGTGTGTGTGAATGCACCTTTGGAGCACCTGGCACTTTCTGAGTGTTCTAGATGAACCTGTTTTTTTTGGTTTGTTTGTTTTTGTTTTTGTTTTTGTTTTTTTTATGTGTTTCAAGTTTTGAGATCTCATTACAGTGTGCATTTCATTTACCCCCGTATATTTCCCTTACCAGGGCTCAGGCTGTTTGTGTCCAGTCTTAGCTTGATTTGTCTTGCTCCACTGCTTCAGGTCAGCTCCCATAGGGTGTTCTGTGGGTCTCTAATTCTCTAGGTCTCTTGATCTTTGTGACTGGGGAAGGGCCTTGGAGTTTGGGATGAGGCTGTAAAGTATTTTGTACTCTTCCAGATGAATGGTTTGATTTCAGAGTTTCACTATGGACCTGTGCCCTCTCTGCTCCAGGATAATAGAGAGTAGCAGCGAGTAGCAGCAGTGGATTGTTTCCTAACATCTGCTTCATGCAGCTTGATGGTCTATGTCTGCAATTCCACTTCATACGATTGCTCCCATGATGCTATGGAACACCATGATTTCCATGTCAGCATTTCCAGCACACTGATGCACATGTCCCCTGTGGTTTTCCTGGGGTCTGTTGACTGGGTGGGTTCCCTGGTCTAGCCACCCGGCCTCTCCTTGTCTATCACTTCTCTTCTGAGGGCCTACTTTTATCTTTGTCTTTCTTATCTTTGTTTTGGATTTATTTTGTTCTTAATTCCTAGTTTTTTAAACTATTGATTTGAAATTTTTCCTCATTTCTAATGAAACTATTTATTGATATTAGTTTCCGTGTCTGCATTGCTTTAGCTGTGTCATAATACATATTCTCTTGCTCTAATGGGATGCCACAGCCTTTATAAGAAATTGAGACTCATTTAGGTCCTAATTCTGGAGGCTACAACATCTAAAAGCTCAGCACTAGCAGCTGTTGAGCATCTGGTGTGTGTGTAGGAGGGAGGTTTGCTGCATCCTAACATGATAGAAGGCACCGTGTAGAGAGACAGGGAAAGCTCACTTATGACTAAGACACTTCCTTGATAACCTATTTGTCTCAGTTAGGGTTACTATTGCTGCAATGAAAGACCATGACCAAAAGCAACTTGGGGAGGAAAGGGTTGATTTGGCTTACACTTCCACATCACTGTTTATCATCAAAGGAAGTCAGGGCAGGAACCCAAACAGCAGGAACTGAAGACAGGAGCTGATGCCACCACACCCTTTTTATTTATTGTCTTATTGTTCTCTTGTTGGGAAGAGACACCATGACCAAGGCAACCCTGATAAAAGAAGGCATGGGGGGAGTACTTACTGTTTCAGAGGGTCAGTTTGTGAGCATCAAAGCAGGAGGCAGACAAGTGTAGGATTGGAGCAGTAGTTGAACACTTTAAATTCTGATCCATAGGCAGCAGAGAGGTATGTGTGTGGGGGACAGACAGACAGATGCACAGACAGACAGGCAGAAACACACACACACACACACACACACACACACACACACACACACACAGAGGTGGGAAGGGAGACTGGTTTGGGCTTTTGAAACTTCAGAGCCCACTCCCAATGATACACCTCCTCCAACAAGGCCACATCTCCTAATATAGGACGACTGACTCTCTGGTGACTAAGCATTAAATATATGAGCCTAGTGGGGGCGCTCTCATTCCTCACTCAAACCACCACATGTATGTTTATTTTATGTGTATGGGTGTTTTGACCGAGTGTATGAGCGTGTACCATGTGCATGCAGTGCCCATAGAGGTCGAAAGGGTGTTGGAGCCCCTGGGACTGGAGTTACAGACAGTTGTGAGCTGTCATGTGAGTGCTGGGAATCAAACCCAGGTCCTCTAGAAGAGCAGCCAGTGCTTTAACCACTGAGCCATCTGTCCATTCTGTTTTCTTTATTTGAAAAACTTGAGATTTGTCCGTGGTGGTAAACGTAGCTCTAATCTTCTGCTTTTTACTGCTCTGAAGTTGAATTCCATCCCAGATAGACAATGGTTTTCTGTCATTGATGGGCTTATGGGCTTCTGTTGTTTGTCCTGTGGGCTAATAAATAGTACACCTTATGCATTATGTTTCTCTTGTCACAGTTACCTGCATTCTCTGCCACTGTTTCAGGCAAAACCTATGGTAGCTTCCCCTCTGAAAGAGCCAAGATGTAAAGGTTGATGACTAGTGACATTTTCTGCCCATTTAATTCATGGCTCAGGATAGCTTTGGCATCTTCCTGTGGCTCTGACATGTAATCCAGTGCAAAATTTGCACAAGTGTGGCTCGTTTATCCTGATTCTCTCAGTGGTAGCCAAAAGTGATGGCGCCAGACTCCCACCCATCTGCGCTCCTCGCTTCTTTTCTGTGCAGGTGCAATCATCCCCCTGCATCTGTGTCCATCTCTGTTCTGATTTTCAATCTGTCTTCCTTCCTCTTGAAGAAACCCATAAGGGAGCCAAGAACCTAATGTTTTCAAATGTTCCAAAACAGATGAGAACTCACTTTTTAGACTAGGACTAGTACACGTTTTAGATGAATTTAACTAGCAAGTAATAACTGCTATAATAATTATTATGTATATTTACTGTATGCCAATCACTCTTTAAAAATCATAGATGTTATTCTTAAAAATAACCCTACAATGTACTACTATTACATTCAGACAGGATAACTAAGACTTAAATAAAACAACAAACTCAACTAGAATCATAAGTTGGTTAAGATACAAGGATTCCACCCTGCTACAGACTGCATTGCCTTACTTTAAATAATCATAATGATAATCGTAATCATAATGATATCATTTGGAGCGTCAGGTGAATGTGCATGTGCACACACGTGCACCATGGCACAAGTGTGGAGGTCAGAGGTTTGTGGCGGTGGTTCTCTTCTTCAACTTTTACTTGTAGTCCAGTGGTCAAACTCAGGCCTGCAGACTTACAGCAAATTCTTTTATCCATTGAGCCATCCCTCAGCCCAGCATACTGCATTTTAAAGAACCTAAGATAATACTACTGAAGTTGGGGTCCCAGTCTGTACCCCAAGAAGCCAGGTTTGGTCATTCATCTCAAGAAGTCAATTAAAGCAGACGAATATATTGAGAGAAGCAGAAGTGAGAGATTTATTCAGTGTGGCCACATTGGGAAGAGAGAGACAGACAACCAATGACCTCCCCGTCAATTCCATCTTTTGGGTTCTGAAATGAGATTAAATAGAGGGTCGGGGATATGCCCATCTTAGAAGTCTAGTCAAGGCATGGTCTCACCAACCACTGACCCATCACTATCTGAGCAGCCTGATTCCTGACAACATGCTCTGATGTCAAGTGATCTAATTGGGAATATCGTTTATAACAAAATGCACTATATCTTAGCAATTATACCTATAGCAAAATTGTTTCATTTTTATGTTGACAAGCTATGTGTATTTTAAATAGATCAAGGCAAAGAAATCACGTAAAAGTGTCTCTATATACAGTTGAATGCTAAGAACACTAGGCTTGCCTAGCAACATGTGGTGCAGAGATAATTTTGACCACTTATTAAAAGCACATCTTTTAACTCAGTCATCCTTTAGTATAAATCATGCTACTGGCTTATACTATTTGGTAAGACCTAATGGAATAGGTCTTTTTATTCACCATAGGGATTAGATTACCTGTAACTTTCATTTAAGAACCAAAAGAAAGGCTGGGCTGTGGTGGCACATGCCTTTAATTCCAGTACTTGGGAGGCAGAGTCAGGAGAATCTCTGAGTATAGGCCAGCCTGGTCCACACAGCTAGTTCCAGGACAGGACAACCAGGGCTGCACAGAATAAATCCTGTCTCAAAAAAAAAGTGTCCAGGAGTTTCTTAGGCACTCAAGGGGCTGATATTGATTTTGTCTCGTTACCGTCTTGAGTTTGTAAAGACTAGTTAGCTACAAGGCCCACTAGAAGGTATTTTAAAAGGTGGTATTTTTTTTATTTTTTTTTTTAGTTATTCATTTTACATCCCACTCACTGTCCTCATCTCAGTCACCCCCTCCCACAAACCTTCCCCTTCCCCCTTCACTTCTCCTCTGAGCAGGTGGGGGGGGGCCCTGGGTGTCCCCCGACCCTGGCACTAAAGGTCTTTGTGAGGCTAGGCACTTCCTTTCCTACTGAGGCCAGACAAGGTAGCCCAGCTAGAAGAACATATCCTGCATACAGGCAGCAGCTTTTGGGATAGCCCCCATTCCAATTGTTCAGGACCCACACAAAGACCAAACTGTACATCTGCTACCTATGTGTGGGGAGGCCTAGGTCCAGCCCAAGTGTGTTCTTTGATTGGTGGTTCAGACTCTGAGAGCCCCAAGGGTTCAGGGTAGTTGACTCTGCTGGTCTTCCCGTGGAGTTCCTGTCCCCTTTAGGGCCCAAAATCCTTCCTCCTATTCTTCCATAAGAGTCCCCACTGCTTGGCTGTATGTCTGAGTTACCTGCTGGGTGGATCCTCTCAGAGGACAACTTACTCCTGTCTGCAAGCATAACAGAATATCATTAATAGTGTTAGGGATTGGTGCTTGCCCATGGGATGGGTCTCAAGTTGGGCTGGTTATTGATTGGCCATTCCCTCAGTCTCTGCTCCATCCCCCAGTGTCTGCATTTCTTGTAGACAGGATAAATTTTAGGTTGAGAGTTTTGTGAGTGGGTCAGTGTCTCTATCTCTCCAGTGGAGTTCCTCCCTGGCTACAGGAGGTGGCCTCTTCAGGTTCTGTATCCCCAATGTAGTGAGTCCAGCTAAGGTCACCCTCATTGATTCTTGGGCACTTCCCTTATCCCAGGTCCCTGTCTCATCTTGTTATAACAAATCACTAGTCCAGATGTGCCCTTTTGCAAGACAACATCCTCAGCAGATCCATTCAGTGCCACGTGTGGGAAGGGAGAGTGGGAGCTGTCTGTGCTATTCTGGTGTGCAGGGAGGGAGGTTGTAAACCTTTTCCAGTGCTTCCCTCAGACTTCCACATGACACCTTGACCTCTTCTTGTAATGCCACAGGCCCGCTGTACATGAGAAACAGCACTTCCTGTGGGGTTTCCATTGTTCTCTGGGTACCGTGCTCTGGACAGTGTGGTACTGATGCAGATAGCGTGGTCTTGCTGTCACTAATTCTCAGCGTTCCACTTTCCCTGGCTCAGTTCCCTCACAGGCCTTGTCCCTTACGGAAAAGAACTAATTCTTAATTACCCTGACTATTTTCTTTCACCAAGTATCAGGGTGGACACAAGGAATCCACCATTTTATCTGATGTTCTGTTTGAGGCTCTTGAGGCTATTTCCTGATTGTGGCTTTCTATTTTAAAAAATGTGTTGCCAATATCTGTCCTGAAGCGTTACTTGCTTTAGCAGCTTCACCCTTTCTGGGTTGAAATTAAGGTCTTTGATCCACTTTGAATTGATTTTTGCTCAGGGTGAGCAAAACTCAATTATATCTCACCCTGAAATTATATCAGGGTGAGAAACACTGATATAATTTCATTCGTCTGCAAGGTGATACATCTAGTTTTGCAACCATCATTTACTGAAAAGTCTGTCATTTTCGAGGTACATGTTTTTGACACTTTCATTTAAAAAAAATGTCAAGACTGTGTGATTTTACCTGTGGGTTTTCTGTTATGTCCCATTGGTCTGTACCTCTGCTTTTGTGTCACTATCAAGCTGTTTTTTTTTTTCGTCACTACTGGTCTGCTGTGTGGTCTGTAGCCAGGTGATGGGATGACCCTGGCTTGTTTTTTTTTTTTTTTTTTTTTTTTTTTTGCTTAAAATTGTTCTTTTATATTCCTTGTAGATTTTAAGATTTTTGCCCCTAATTATGTGAAGAATATCATTGTAATTAGAACATTTACTTGAAATTTATTCTCTATTTAGCTACCTTGGAAAAAGATACTCACATCAGAACTCACTGCCAAGTAGGGATAAAGACAGATTTAGCTTTTGCTTAACTCATTTGAATATAATGGAGTTAAAGCAAGCCACAGGCTATCTCTCTGCCCAGGTGCCAGTCGTATAAACTGGAAGCTGACTTCACTCCGTGGACCAGCCCACATGGTGCAGATCTTACATTAAATTCCTTTTCTGTTTATTTGAGATGTCTGCTTGGCCTTGGAATTTTTTAAAAAATTAGACTCTGAAATCTTTCCCTGGCATTTGTTACCACCGGCTTTGTTCTCAGCCTTGGGACACAGGCACCTTGTGGCTTCTCGTGAGTGCTGTCTTGTGGTTTTTTAGCTTTTTTTGTGTGTTTTGAACATTTGTTGGGAAGCGTGTGTCTCCTGGTTTATAGCTTTTGTTCATTATTCCAATTTTTAAAAATTTGAATTTTGGACACAAGTACTGTATTTACCTAATTTCTATTCCTATTTCTTACCCACAACTCCACTGTGTCTCCCACCCCATTTCCTCTCAAACTTATGACTTCTTCAATTATTACTGCTGCATACTTATGTATGTGTGTGCATGTACATGCATACACACACACACACACACACACACACACACACACACACACTCTGCTGAGTGCACTTCTTGTTGCCCATCTGTGTGTGTGTTTAGGGCTGACCACTTGGGATTGAGTAACCTGTAGAGAGGTGTGTTTCCTGACCCCTTCTCTCAGCAGCCATCATCTAGGGGTGGGGCCTTGTGAGGTTTCCCCATCCGGCCTGGAATGTCAGCTGGGGTTGTCGCTGACCTGAGGACATCTCAAGACTTCCCGGCCTCTCTTTCTGACCGTCTATAGAAGATACTACCCACAAACGGAAGTCCAGAGACTTCTCTGCTTCCATTTGTTTTATGTGCTGTGAGTTCTCCTGGTGCGTTGTCTTAGCTTGTATTTCTACTCATGGCAAAAGTCAACTGAAGTAACAAAAATGACAGCTTGACAGCAGTCGCAGTGTCACCACATTGGAGGACATTGCACTCTTGACTTGTGTCCCTGTATGGTTTCTAGGCAGGAGCCCTAGGGTCTTGGCTGGAGAAAGTGTGGTATGTTGAAGCACTGAAAGGGAGAGAATGAGAGAGTAAGATGGAATGGAGCTGAAGTAAGAAGAAAGCAATGCAGGTTACAAGCATGAGGAGCCAGAGAGAAGATATTTATCAGGCTGGGAGAAAGGGACAGACGTGGATGTTTCACAAGCCAATACTAGTTACAAGAGGATCAATTGAACATTTAAAAGGCAAGCATGTACATACTAAGAGAAAAAGATAAATAATTTTTAAAATTGAAAAAGCTTACAAAATTAAAAAACATTTAACAGAATATGTATATATATAAACTGAACATTAAAATAAAGGGTTAAAGAATAAAATATATAAGCACAAATGATGGGTAAAGTGAAATAAACTGCAATAAGCATCATATTCTCCATCAGCTCCTCCTGGTTGGGGATGAGTCTACCCCTTGTATTTTTCTTACTTCTGACCATGAAGACATTCTACAGAGTTCCATACACCTCCTCCCCGAGTGGCTCAGCAAGCCGCAGCTTCAGACTTCCTTACCACAATCCCCACAGTTTGTGTGTCTGGGGATTGTGGCTTGGATCAGGGAGAAGCAACACATTTCCTGTTCTGCCCTGTACCTCCTGTGGTTCTCATCCCACAGGGCCAAAACAGGGGCAAAGGGGTGTGCAGTGAGCGGGTCTCTTGCCCTTTCTCTGGAGCTCTGTGTGTTGGGTGCCGAAGACTGTCCTTCGCCTTTGAGGTCCTGAGCTCTCCTGTTGCAGGAGAGTCCGTTCCTGAGGTGCCCAGGTCTGATCATTTTCTCTGCTACAAGGTGAGTGTTGTGGGCATTGAAAAACTCTTAGTTTCAAATCTCTGTGTCTCTCATCTCCAGGGCGCTTGCCGAAGCCCTACTAGAGACAGCTCTGCCTTTGAATTGGGTGAAGTGTTACAGCACATAGAATCCTGACAGAGGGCCCCAGACACTGGGCCTTGCACTTCTTAGCAGGGCTGGTCTGTTAGCCAGAATCCACCTTCTGGTGCTGCTGCTGTGGAGTTCTCCACATTCATACCCCTCATCTGCTCCCTCCTCTTACAAATCTCTTACAAGTATTTATGGTTTTGTATCCTTCCGTGAATTTCCAAAGCTTTTTCCTTTATTTCTCTCTTTTGGATCAATTCTCTTTACTCTTACTCTTCTTCTCATTTTGACTCTCTTTCACTGACTCACAGCCTCTTGGTCTTCCATCTTTTACCAGGACCCTGTCAGGGTGTTGTCTTTCAGAATTGGAAGTTCATCCCTCCCTCCAAGCCCTCCTGTCTGTCGACAGGTTCTGGGAGTCTGGGCTCTGTTGTCATACACAGCTCCAGGGTTCTCTCTTGATACTTCCAACGAACTTTGTTCTGTGTATTTGGTAGGTCAGCAACACTATGGCCAAGGGAGGCTCCTCTCCAGTTTTGTCTGTTGGTGAAATTTAGATGCTTTCTGTACCAGGAATAGTATGTCTTTCTTTGATTTCCCAGAAATGAAAGCCACGATCTTGCTGAAACTCTTTTCCATGCCTTTTGAATGTGACTTGTGTCTTCTGATGGCCATGACTTTTAGATTTTTTTTAATGGGGTGCTGTATATCTTGAAAGAACTATTTGTTTTGAATTCACCTTTATCCTTGTTTGAATGTCCCACTTCACCCACCGTGTCTCCACTCCAGCTATGCTGGCGTTTCCTCATGGCTTTTGTCCCCCTTACTGGGTTTCCATTCCCTGGGTTTCACATTGGTTCTTGTACAATGCTTCCTTCCATCTCTTGGTGGAACTCCTCTTTCATCTGGCGTTGACTTTCTTCATTCATTCAGCTGTTTGTGTTCTCTTGGAATTCACTCAAGAGTTTATCTTCTTTGATTCCTTTGCATATACTTACGATCACTCTTCCAAGTTCTTTGGGATTTTCAATTTGTTGGTGGACATTACTGTGGTACCAATAATTTTTGGAGGAGTCACGGTGTATTGATATTTCCTCTTTCTTATTATCACACTGGGATGCATGTGTGCAGTTATTTCTTTGCTTGGGTTTCATTTGATCAGTTGTATCCTTCCAGTTGATGTATTCACAATGCTTCGGTGAGGCTGGGTTGGAGTAGAGTTGAGGTTGGTGGCTCAGAAGTTAGGTTTTCAGTCCAGGTTCTAGGCTGAGCTGTGTTGGCTGCAGGAGCAACCAGAGCTGCTGCCCACTACTCCAACGTCAGGCTAGTTAATAACAACACAGCAATTCTAGCTTCAGAGAGTGCTAAGGGATAAACAAGAGCTGTGTGGTGTTTACTAGGACTTGAGTTGCTGAGGTGAGAGTATAAGAATGAAGAGGTACGTTAATATATATCAATACCAAAAAATCAGGACGGGAAGAATAGCTGGGAGGAAAGCTGGGCTACTGTTAGAGTCCACAGATTTTAGAGATTCTTTTTTTTAAAGATTTATTTATTTTTACTTTATGTGTATGAGTACACTGTAGCTGTACAGATGGCCGTGAGCCATCATGTGTGTGGCTGCTGGGAATTGAACTCAAGACCTCTGCCAGCTCCACTCGTTCCAGCCCCGCTTGCTCCGGTGTAATACACTGTAGTTGTCTTCAGATGTACAAGAAGAGAGTATCAGATCTCATCACGGATGGTTGTGAGCCACCATGTGGTTTCTGGGATCCGAACTCCGGACCTTCGGAAGAGCAGTCAGTGTTCTTACCCGATGAGCCATATTGCCAGCCCAATTTTAGAGATTCTTAAGCTGTGGGAGGTTAAGAACAATTAAGAGTAGGGAAAATAAGCAATAGGGAAGAGAGAAGGGAGAATATAAGAATAAGAGGGGAAGTGTATCAGTTGTGTGTGAGAATAGTAGACTACGTGGTGTGTCTTAGGATTTCCATTGCTGTGAAGAGACACAATGGCCAAGGCAACTTTTATGAAAGACAGCATTAAAGTGGGGCTGGCTTACAGTTTCAGAGATTTGGCCCATTATCATCACAGAGGGAACATGTCAGTGTCCAGGCAGAGAGATAATGCTGGAGGAGCTGAGAGCTCTACATCTTGATCAGAAGGCAGCCACAAGACTTACATCCTCTGACAGATAAAAGGAAGCTGTCTTCCACAGTGGGCAGAGCCTGAGCATAGGAGACCTCCAAAGCCCACCCCCACGATGACATATTTCCTCCAACAAGGTCACACTCCCTAACAATACCACTCCCTACAGGCCAAGCATATTCGAACCGACACACAGAGACATCCAGAACAATCCCGAAAGTTAATGGAAAACAAAGGAGGAGATAATTATCTATAAATAGCTGTAGTTGAGATATGGAAAGTGGTCTGTCAGTCCTTTTACATTCTTTCCAAGCTGTTTAATGCCCACTGCCCCTTCTGTAACTATCTGGGAAAGGCAGTAATCCTGTGCTTGCCCTACAGCCTTCTTCCCTAAACTGAGGCTGCTAGTCATCCCAGTGGCCTTCGCCATACCACTTCTGCATTCAGCATGACAGTTTCCATTCCCAGCTGTTGCTATTCTTAATAACAGATATTTAGAGTTTAGGATTCAATAGCTACCACATTCATATTTGCTTTATTATGTTAATTCACCAGTTTGAGAATTTCCTTTCTCTTAGTACCCTACTTTTTCTACATGTTTCTGATGCTCCCTAGAGGGGATGCTTGGTCACCAAAGAAGCCACTTGGCTGCCTCCCCTTGGCTGCTCAGGATTTCCTGGACAGTGACTCCTTCCCAGTAGAGTGACTGAGCATGGTCTGCCAAGTGCGTTGACAGCTCGTTTGTGCCAACACCACACATTCTCTGGCATGACTTATGCCTTCAGATTTTGCAGGGTCATTTGTGGGAAAGTCATCACCGTCAAATGACAAGTTGTCCCAAATTTTCAAGCTCCTTCAGACACTCATCTTTCCTTCAGGCACTCAAGCAGAAGTGTCAATGGTGATACCCTGACACCAGCAAAGGATGCCGATGTCATCCGGAGCTCCTGCCCCGTCACCTTGTATGCAGCCATCTTCTAGGTGATCAGCTTTCTCTGGTCTCTCATGGACACGGTGAGGAGGATGTAGCAAGGCTGCCTGGCTCCTGGGAAACATGCCTATAAAGGAAGAGCACACAAGGCCTTTCAGGTCCCCAGGGCAGAGCATCTCCTTTCCCTCCTCTGGGGACCTTGCCTTCAAGGCGTGATGGATCAGTGCAATGCACGTGTGTGTGTGTATGCGTATGTATGTGTGTATGCATATGTGTGTGCATATATGTATGTATATGTGTGTGTATATGCATATGTGTATGCATGTGTATGTGTGTATGTGTGTGTATGTGTATGTATGCATGTGTGTGTATGCGTGTGTGTATATGAGTCTGTGTGTGTGTATGTGTGCATGTGTCCCAGTAGATGCCCTGGGAGTCATACCCATGCTCCTTTATGAGATGATACACTCTTTGTCTTTTGAAAAGGAACTGAAATCCTTTGGCATGACTTCTCTAACTCTCCAAATATGCTAATCTGTTTCAAAAGGAGAAAGTCATTTTATGCCGAGTGGGGATAATGAGAACTGGGAATGGGTTGGGAGGCAGAGAGTGATTGGAACCTCCTGCCTGTTTTGCCTGATGCTCAACCTGTCTTCACTGCTTCCCATGTTCCCCGATGAGACCCCTGCAGGCACCAAATAGTCCGTGGGCTCTTCATTCTCCACCCCACACGCAGCTTCTCCATTTTCAGAGTCTAACAGCCTGACATGCTTGCTGGCCTGGCTCACTGGTTTTATATTACAAATGAAGTTAGGAAGGCTGTAAACGTAAGTGCATCCAGTTTACATAAATACATTAAGTAAAATAGAAAAGTTCCTGCTTCCACTGTTCTCTATAAACACCATTTTCCATTTTCAGAGGTAGCCGCTATTTAGTGGCAGTTTGGGTTGCATTCCAGATTTTTTTTTCTGTGACCTGAAAGCATTCTCGTGCATGTAATAAGCAGTAAGCAGTAAGCAGATTCCCTGATTCTGTCCAGGGTGCCTCTCAGCGGCACTTTTCTCTGGAGAATCATCCTTGGCAGTTATTCAGAAATGTCCAGCTGAATGCCATCCCTACCTGTGGGGCCACCCTCAGCCAGTGACAGCATAATACAGGTACAACCAGGTTCCTTGGCTTCCAGCTCTGTGGTGCCATTGATGGCAAAGATTCTCCAGGCAGAATCATCCCCTAGATTCTCACCTTGTCTTTCTTCTCCCCAGCCCATTCCTGCTTCCCCAAGTCCTTCAATGTTCCAAGAACATTTCCCCAGCAAATCCCTTGCATATACCTGTAGGCTGCAGACGATCTGTATATGCACATACTCAGAATATACACATGTACTGAGTATATTCAAAGGAGAGTGTGTGTGTACCCTAAGCTTTTGGAAGTTGGTTTTCCCCTCCACGTACCAATATACTACAGACTCTGAAAATAAGTCTACTTAATTTTGATGACAGCAGGATTCTCTCTGGAGCTGATCAATGGCTCTGTTAATGAAATTGAGTTCATTCATTCATTAAACAAATCGTTTCCAAAGATCCCCCTGCTTGCCAGGTGCTGACTTAAGCCCTGAGGTTGTCTTTAACTTTTTTTTTCTTAGAAAAAAAAAAACAGAAATATTTTTAAAGCATATTCAAGCATTTGTGTAAGTGGTTTTGGAGGAGAGATTCTTGGAGATGAAATCATGGGTCAGAGAGAAGCTGCATTTACAGTTTTAATGGGTCCTTTAAAAGGCAATGCTCTTGCTTGAACTGGAGCCAAGGCTCCTTGCTGTGGATCTCCCTTTCTCTTCCTGCTCCTCCTCCTATCCTCTCCCTATGGAGGCTTCTCACCTGCCAAGTGAATTCTGGGAAGCTCCCTCCATGCAGATCTTTCCTGTCTTCCTGTTTCCTCTGATACTTGGCGTGCAGGGGTCATCCCCAGTTTTCACTTGGGGAATCCAGACCAGAACTAGACTGGGACAGTGGCAACGGGAAGGCAAAAAGGAGGTGGCTTAGACAGAGGATAGAGGACTCAGAGAGAGCAAGGGACCCACACTAATGTTGAAATGATTCCCTGGGAGTTCACCTGTTGGAAACTGGTCCCCAATGCAGCCACTGTAAGTGGCTATCAGTTCTGGTGGCACTGTTCTTGAAATGGAGTCACCCATTCATGGGATAATGGATTTACAGACTATCACAGGGGTGGTTTTGTCATACAAAACCACTTGTTCATGTGCTCTGCCTTTCTATGCCTTCTCTATGTCATAATGCAGGAGGCCCAGCTGATACTGAGTAGATGCAGGCCTTTGGACTCACCAGAATCATAAGCTGTATACACCTGCTTCCTTTAAGAAACTTTTTACATTTATTTATTTACTTCATGTGTGTGCATGTGCATATGTATGTACATGTCTATGCATGGAGGAGAATGAGTTCTCTTCTTCCACTGTGTGTACTCCGGGAATAGAATTTAAGTCACCAGGCTTGGCCCAGGCACCTTTACCTGCTTGAGCCAGCTTACTGGGCTTGTATTCTTATTTGTTTGTTTTAATTTTATAGACATCATTATAAAACACTTGTCAATAAACAAGACGCTCTTTACAATTACCTGGATTTAGATAGTTTTGTTAAAGAGGCACAAAGTAGACCGAGACATCTACTTCTCCAGACCCATGTGTCAAAACACTTACCAATAATAGTTCATTGGCTGCCTCAGAATTGTTTCATATTCAGGGTCCCAAATTAAGTTTCGAGTTTCTGCCTCCAAGCATGCTTTTCCAGCTTCCCATGATCAATGCTCAGGGGATTCATTGGTAGCTCTTCATTTCCCCCGCTTGCTCTCTCCCTTCCTGGCTGTACTCTGGATCCCTCCATGCCGTCTCTTCTCTGGCTTCCCATTGACAGTATCCCAGGTCAGTCCTGCTCTGAATTTACCATCTTTAAGGGACTTGCTGCTCCAAAGGCAATCTATTCCTCACTTACAGTCATGTGAGAATGTATGCAAAAGCCTGCAAGTCCATATCACTTCTGGGCTCACACAACCAGGCATTCAGAGCAAGAGAAACCAAGTGCATCAGAGACTGGTACAGTCTGACTCAGGCTGTCCCAGCCGGGAGCCTCTTGGGCCTTGAGGCACTACAACTAGACCTATATACAAGTTGCATGTTTCTTCCAGCCAATGGCCACAGCACAGGCCATTCCAGGCTCCTCCTATTCAGCCCCCACCCCACTTCATGTAGCCTCCTCTCTTGGTCCCTTGGGGCATACCTCCTTTTCTCTTGGACAGCCTTGAGCTCCGTGGATGTAGGGCATCAGAAGAAATGAATGTCCACCAACCACATGTGGTGGGGATGGGAGAGGAAAGGGAGGTGAGCCACAGTTACCAGGCAGGTCATTCTGCCATCTGTCTTCAGGTTCTTCATTAGGAAATTACAGCAGCAGCGAGTTCCCAAGACTCACTGTGTAGAGGTCTAAGAGAGAATTTGGCAGACAGACCATTTTTAGGAACTCTTTGTTCTTGTTTTGAATGACTTCGGTAGGCTGTGTTTGCCCTCTTGAGTGGCTGTAGTGATGTCTCATTGCACAGGAAGTACAAGCTGATGTGCAGTAAGAGAAGGGGTGAGATCTTATGCTTTCATATTAGGAAAATGCATGGCATTCCTGATGTGATGAGGTCATTTGATTTCACTTTCCTGGAGAACTGTTTTAGCAAGACTGGGTCAATGGTGGCAACTTGTTAGTTGGTAGACATTTTGGAAAGATGTTTAAAAATATGCATAGGAAGCCCTAAAGTTACATGTGCTTAATTTTATTTTTTAAATTTCTGAAAAAGTACTTACAATCCCTGGAGCCTCCATTGTGTTAAGAGAGAACTTACTCTGGCAAGCCGTCTTCTGACTTGGAGCCTGCACAAGTGCTCATGTGCATGTGTGAGTGCACTTACAGAAAAAAAATAAGGAATCATAAACAGAAAGGTTTAGCTTTGGTAAGGCTTTGTAGAATAGGAAAAAATTGAAAATAACTTATATCAAATAATAAGAGACTGGTTAAATAAATACTAGAATTTATAGCCAATGGAAATCTGGGTAGATATTTCTGGAGTATATTTTTTAAAGATTTATTTTATTTTATTTATTTGTGTGTGTAGGATAAATGCAGGTGCTGTCAAATCCTCTAGAGCTGGAGTTACAGGTGGTGGAAAGCCCTGATGTGGGGAACTGGGAACTGAACTGGGGTCTTCTTGAAGAACAGCAAGCACTCTTAACTGCTAGACCCTGAAAATATACATACATACATACATATGTGTACACACACACACACACACACACACACGCACACACGCACACACACATGTACAAGGTTTCTCTGGACATCCTGAACTCTCTCTGTACATCAGGCTGGCCTCAGACTCACAGAGACGTACTTGCCTCTGCCTCCGAAGTGCTAGGATTAAAGGTGTGCATCACCATACCTGGCATGAAGTATATTTTTAATGTGGGTGAGGGGTCATAGCAGGTAATGGAATGGAGTCAAGTCATTTAAAAGCGTGCATTATTTGGAGACATATTAGAATAAAAAAATGTATACCTATCTCTAAAAACCCCTAGCAAGATCTTGAGGTTCAAAGTGTGGCCTCTGGAGCAGCAGGATTTTGTATCACCCCCGAATTCACCAAAAGTGCAAAACTCCCAGCACTCAGGAGGACAGCGAGTTTGTGGCTAGCCTAGAATAGAGAGCAAAAGTGTGTGTGTGCGTGTGTGTGTGTGCATGTGTGTGTGTGTGTGAAGAAAATGGATTTTTGTGTACTGGGCAATCCACTCAAGGCAAGTTCTATATGTCTGCAAGGTTTTCATGTCTCCTTTTATTATTCGTTGAGGATAAATGTATGTTATTGCCACTGTGAATCAAAAAAGATGATATTTTCTGCAAAATACATAGATGGATTTGATCATCAGAACCTTCTTGGCAGAAGACAGCAGGCACGAGAGGGCCAGGCCCACTCAGGTGCTCACTTAAAATCTCACTCCTTGTCCATGTGCATTTTAGGACTACCAGGGAGCTCCTGGGTTACAAGGTGACTTTTTAAGAAGTACCACTGTTTTTGAAAGGGCCTCTGTGTTTCCCAGGCAGGACAAATGGCAGATGGCCACAGGAGTTGGTCTGGTCATGGCCGAGCTTCCACTCTGGGCACAGAGAAGCCCTCTTTCCAGCCTTCCCATCCCTGTGCCATGGTCTTCCCATTAAGATTCAGGCTGGCTAGGCGGATTAGATCATTTTGCTTCCAGTAAGTGAACTGGCTACTTATGCATTCTCCAGCATCCTTAGTGCCAGACACATTTCTCAATCCTCCTTTGCTGGTCAGCCAAGGCCAGGAACAGAGTGTTCCCACCTTCCTTACGTCAATCTGTCAGGCGGGAGCAGGTGGCTCTGTTGGAAGGCTCCCGTGCCCAACTCTGGATGTCCAGAAGACATCTGCTCCCAGCATCACTGATGCCTGGCTAAAGCCCCACCTAGGGAACAGAGCAGCTGCCTCTAGGGTACACGCTTTCAGATCATCCCTCTGTGTGTGTACAAGATGTGAGTGTGCAGCAATGGCTGCTGGGCATGTTTCTTGACAGTGGAGGATGCTCTCTGAAGACAGAAGTGACATCACCACTTAGACAAAAGCACAAACCAGGCCCTGAGTGAGGAGGGTCTGGAACTTAAGTCTGCCCAACACTGGTCTGAAAATACTGAGGTAGGGGCTAGAGAGATGGCTCAGTGGTTAAGAGCACTGATTGTTCTTCCAGAGGTCCGGAGTTCAATTCCTAGAGCCTACATGGTGGCTCACAACCATCTGTAATGGGATCTGATGCCCTCTTCTGGTGTGTCTGAAGACAGCTACAGGGTACTCATATACATAAAATAAATAAATATATCTTTAAAAAAAAGAAAGAAAATGTAATGAAGTTGCCACCATTGAGGGTGACCTTGGTTTTTAAGATAGAATTCAGGGCTTGAATTAGAGTGAGTGTCCCCCCTGCCACAGGAACACTAGAACAAAAGCAGGGAGTCTAGACCAGGCTGTTTGGAGAGTGAGTGACAGCCAGGCTATAGACCTTTATGAGGGAGGGCATGGTGTGGGGAGTTAGCCAGGCTGAAGTCAGCTTTGGAGAGCTCAAGTACACACAAAACTGAGCCTATAACTTGAAAGGGAGGGTAGAAGAATGGCATTGGATTCAGGGTACTTGTCTGAGGCTAAGAGCCAGGTTCAAGAAGGCACGATGGTAAAAAAAAAAAATGTTGTTAGCTGAGTATGGGAGCCACTCAAGAGAGATTCAAGACTGAGGAGTTTCAGGAATATTTTATCTAGTTCACCTAAGCTAAAAATCCAGACGAGTTGTCAGTGTGTGAAGGGGACATAGGATGTTGACCCATCCATCCATCCATCCATCCATCCATGCATTCATGAGTCCATCCACCCACCCATCTATCTACCCCCCCCATCCATCTATCCATCCATCCATCCATCCATCCATCCATCCATCCATCCATCCAGTGCATGTAAACTGGAGGTCAGGGCAGTGGAAGGATGGCCAGGAAGATGGGACAACCATGGATGGGTGATGTGGTTGGTCTTCAGAGTTGGCCACCAGAGCCTTCTCCATGCCAGTAGCTGCTGGGATGCCAATAAAGTGGGTGGTCAGTGGTCAATATGTGGTCTTTGTCATAAGAGATTCTTGGCTTTAAGAATACAAGAAAAGCTAGGTGAACAAGCAGACTATAGACAGGACCCGGCTCCTTCTGTTCCTGCATCATGTAAGCCATGCTGGTCTGGCTGAGGCTCCATGGTACCTTTCCTTTCTGCCATGGTGCTTGATCTCCATTTCTTGTAGGGAAGCAGCTTCAGATTGCTCTATCTCAGCCACATTGAGGTTCTAGCTGCTCAGGGGTCTGGAGCTACAGTCCTTTTAGCATTCAGTGCCAGCTCCCATCAGTCCCCATGGCTGACTCCTCCTGCAAGCCACCTGCAATCTAAGAGGACTGATCTCTTCCAACTGCATGATAATTCTTGTTTGTCTGAAGACAGAGTCTCACTATGGAGCCCGTTCTGTAGCCATGTAGCCTTATATAGCCAAGGTTGGCTTTGAAGTCTTGATTCTCCTGCCTCAGCTCCTCAAGTGCTATGAATTCCAGACGTGTGCCTTTGTGCCTTTCTTGGATGCTAATCTTAAGCCACTTCTCAAGAGGGCAAAACACCTGCTGGCTTACAATCTCTGGCCTTCTCCCGTATGGCCCTAGGTATACCCCTGGTCCCAAGCCTTTTAACTTTCTGCTGCAGCCAACACCACTGTGAACAAGCCAGTGTCAATTTTCCCTACTGATGTCCTCAGAGGGTTCACTCTGCCCACAACCAGCTAGATACGCTGAGAGTCTGGTATGACGCCTGCCTTCAGTGGTCTTCTGCTTTGTTCTTGGGTCCTATGCCTCATAGAGTTGTTGTAGTTCTCACATGCTATCCTGAAGGCTGTGGTGACTGCTGTTTGTGTTAAGTAAAAATATCCTAGACAGAGGTCTCTGAGCAGGCCTGAGTATGCACCGGGGCACCTCACTTGGTCAGCAGACTTCTTATTCAGAAACATCGTGGACTGAGATTCATTCTGTCGGAGTAAAAAGGTCACCAGCTAGACCTCAGGTGGACACCTGAAGGCCCCTGACACAAAAGTAAGCCAAGGTCACTGTTTTGTTGCAGTCCCACACTCTGACATGATCAGAGCACACACAGGCAGAGGTGGGTATGAACACCATGTCCCTGAGCATGGGGCTGGGATTACATCTTCAGACAGCTGCATGGAGTTTGTCCTTTCTGTGTGATCCAGATTTCAGTGTGAGCATTGCTGGCACAGTCCCCATTGATGACACCATTGTCACCATCCCCACCTTGGTGCTATTTGAACTTCTCACAGACACACACCCCCACCTGTAGGGCCTGATGAGATCATCCACTGATGTCACAAGTTGGGGAGAAATTGAAAAAGGCTTTCATGTTCTTCTCCCTGCATTGGGCTAAATGTCCAGGAACCTGTTCTTCCCATGTCTCTCTCTCTCTCTGTAAGGTTAGTGGCAGCTTAGGAGAGAACCAATAGGGAGCCTTCAAAACCACACTTGCATCCCTCCTGAGGCCACAGGTGGAAGTTCTGACTCTGGTCTTGGCAAAGGCAGCGATTGACAGATGTCACATGCCCTCCACACGAATCTGTGCGTATGCAGGCAGATGTGGCCTCCACCTGTCTCCTTGAAGAAGTTGTAGCAGATTATGAATGGTGTGTTACCAACGTCAGCCAGACCCCAAATCAATGACATGTCCAGGTGGGTGGCATCACATAAGTGAAATGCTCCCTCACAGCCTTCTGCATTTCTGTGAGTGTGCAGCACACCCAGACACAAAGCCACAAGGAGCACCAGAAGCCTGTGTGCTGATTCACAGCGTAAGGATGTGGGCAAGGGGGATTTGACTTCATCTATAAGGCCCGAGTTTCCAGCAAAAATATATTCATGTATTTGTTAGGTAATTAGAATGCAGTAAATTAAAAAGAAATATCATGAGAAAATGATTTTATTTAAACCAATGAGACCCTGGGCCTGGAGAGATGGCTTAGTGGTTAGGAGCATGTGCTGTTCTTTAGAGAGGACCCAAGTTCAGTTCCCAGTGGCTATACTGAGCAGCTCACAACTGCCTGTAACTCAAGTTCCAGAGGATCTGATGCTCTTCTGGTCTCTGTGGGCACTGCACTCACATACAAACCAACACACGTACAATTTAAAAGATCTTAAACATAGATAGTAATTAGAATCCTATAATGCCAAAACTATATAGAAAGTGGAGGTTTTTTAATCAAACAAATAAATAAGCATAGAACTCCAATGAAAGGGCTAAAGATAAAGAAGGTGACTCCTATCAAAGGAGGTCTCCACGGCCACTGTGTATTGAGCTTATACTCTGTGAGCACAAAAATGCTCTCTAACCTTCTGTCATGGCTGCCCAGGAGGGGCCTCAGTGAGCAGAGGGGCTCCTGCCCCCCCCTGCACCCCAGGAGAAGACAAGTAAGACTTTTAAGGATGCCTCTGAGTGAAAACAAGCAAGCAAACATCAAAAGACTGCCATGTTTATCTATGGGTGGGGCCAGGAAGCAGGTAGGTGATCTCTAAAGACCCCATAGATGAAGGCCAATGCTGCCCCACCATCCTGTTTCAGGACAGTGGTCTAGTCCCTGACCAAGGGCTAATCTTAGAACTGTGGATGGGCCCACACCATGCTGCTCATTGATCTATCATACTGTCATATATCTACAAAGGATGTTGGCTGGTGCTCTACTGAACTCCCCACCTGGCCACCTCCCCACCCCCAGCAGAAAGTCAAGGATCTCTACTTTGTCTGAAATTCCTGGAGCACAACCCTCTCAGGAATGCCGACCACAGACCCAAGATGTTCCTTTCAAGACTCTGGCTATGCAGCCAGCCCTGTGTCACCCACCTCAGCTCTTCGGCCAGCTCTGTGTCACCCACTTCAGCCCTTTCATGCAGAGCAATAGGTGCACCAGGAGAATCTATCAGATGAGAGGAAACTTGAGGCCGGGTGTGATGGATACAGCTGATTAGGCCTCAACCATCGGATCCTTAGAAAGCTCAGGCTTGGGGAAGGAAGGCTGGCTATGTCTTTCCTCTGGGGACCTGGAAATTACAGCGATAAACCTGCTGTTTGTCCTCATTAGCAGCCTTAATACCTCATGCAAGCCATTAACAGGCTGGTGCATAGATACACATCTTTAGATGTAATTAGTAATGTCGTTAGCCTAATCCATAATCAATACTTGGGTAATTGCTTCCTAGGGTTTATATTTAGTCTGTGGGGTTGTGAGCAACATCCATCCGCAGAGATTCTAATGGACATATACAGGTTACTGACAGCCAAACTCATTAGAGAGTCCCAGGAGTTGTGGCCTCAGGTCAGAAGGGGACCATGGTGGCTCAAAGAGTGGGTTTTGGCTTCCCAGCTACCTGGCCTTTGAAAGCTTCAGTGACCATGCCCCTGGCTCATCCTAAACTTGGACTGGAGCTCTAGAACAAGAGAGACCACTTCAGAAACTAAGACAAAGGGTGGCCCTGGGGCCTGGGAGACTTCAGACCACAGGCATAATCCGTTGCATATCACCTCCCTAGCAGAAGAATGTGAAGAGGGTGTTGAGGATGACACCCAGACTAGAGATGCTAAGCCATTAGGCCGTCACGTCCCATTCTTCTACGTGCCTTCCTCTGTTGCCACTTAGGCCCTGCCGGGAAGGCTGCGATTGAGCCCAGTGTTTTCCTCTTTGACAGCGCTGGTGACTCAAGGTCAGTCTGGAGTGACAGTAGAAGAGCCTGTGGACAGCTATCGGATGAATGGGCTCCCATCTGACTGCGATTGGAATGAATAGCGAGCTTCCGTTTCCAGGAACGTCTCCAGCAAAAAGATCTGGGCTGAGAAGGTCTGGGCTGGAATGCTCTGAAGGCTAGCCATAAATCTCGCTCCCATCCCCCACCCCAAAATGATGATGCATACGCTAATTGCTCTGGAGGCACCCTGCTCACCCCTTGGAGCCAACATGTCACTCTGCATCCTCCCAGCTCTGCCACTCTCCGGGAACAGGGCCAAAGAGGGGTGGATGGGAGTTGGCAAAGTCACCATAAAGGAAAACATTTTAATTCATTTAATTATGAGACTCTCAGAAATCCAAGCTCTGTTTCTCCTTGGGCTGGTTAAAGAAAATGAGAAGTGGCTTGTTCCGACCCCCACCTTCTCCTTAGCCAAAGAGGCTCTGGGAAGTGTGGGGTGTGGGCAGCACAGAGCTGTGCGCATCCAGGAACAATAGCCCGGCACGTACAGTGCTAGTCCACCCACTGCTGGCTTTCGAGACGCCCCCTGTGCAGTTCACATTTCCTCCTGTGACCTGCGTTTTGCTGCGCACTAAACTTTGTGCTTCCTTCTTTTTCCAAGCACACAGGTGACATCAAGGTTGTACCGTGTGAAACTTGTTGGTCATTGCCAGCCTTTCCTTAGCAGTCACGAGGTCCTTAACAGAGTATCGTTTACCATCCAGGCCACTGACTTGCGGCACAGACTCACGAGGCCCAGTTGCGTGAGGTTTATTTGCTGGGCTCTGCTCTAGCTCCTAGCTCCTGAGAATGTACGCAGTAGCTACCACCATAAGCTTACATCTCTTTAAGGAGAACACTGAGTGAAGACAAATGTATCAAATGGTGGAAAGCAACATACACCAAGTGTCCCCCTAGTCAACACCAGCCTGGAGCACCAGGTACCCAAGAGAGACAGACAGTTCCCTTCGCTCTTCACCAGGGCAGTCAGGAATAAGATAGCTGAGAGCCTAGGGCAGAAACTCCTCCAAACAGTGCCTCTTGGTTTTAGTGAATAAGTGCTGGGCCTTGGCACTGCAGTGGGCTAACGGCCAGGAGGGTTCTGAAGGACTCTGCTAGGGAAGTATAAGACTGTGGACATAGGTACCCTAAGCCTGGATGGCAAGATCTTTCTTCTTGCTTGGGTAGCCGTGGAAGGCAGAGTGAAAGCCAGAGTGAATAGTGCAGGGGAGGCCAGAAGCCCATAGTGGCCCCTGCCTCTATCCCCAGTCCCTAGAAGAAGTTGGAGCAGGCAGGGGTTGGGACATTGCTAATCCATGTGTGGAGGACACAGTCTGTTTTTCCTAGAAGAGGAAGGATCTTATCTCTGTCCAGTGGGTCCAACTGTGTCCACTAGCAGGGAGATTCTGCAGATTCCTCAGTTTTCCTGCTTCTCAAAGCATCTTGACTAGCTTGGCCTCTGGCTCCATATGGGATCCAGGACAGATGGTCTCCCCCAACCCCACAACCAGCTAGCTCCAGCTATCCCAGACTGGACGGTAGATGGCAACCAGCAGTGTCTAAGGTGCTACAGCCTGTAGAGAGAATATCTTGCCTATTGTGTGGATGCATCACTTGTCAATTAAAAAGACTATGGCCTTTGGCTTAGGCAGGAAATAGAAGGTGGGGCATCTGGGAGGAGAAAGGTTTCCGGGATAGAGCCAGGTGCAGGAGATCCCAGAAAGATGTGAGGAGACAGATGCACAGTACCTGAGCACAGGTAACCAGCCATGTAGCAGAGTGTAGGTTAAAATAATTGGGCTATTTAGTTATGATCTAGTCAGAGGAGAGTCTAGCTATATGGTCAAGGTATTTGTAAGTATATATTTGAGTCTGAGTCTTATTTCTGGGATCATGGGGCTGGGAGGAAGAACCAAGGCCTAACTTCTACAACAGCCAGTACTAACTGCATGTCCATGCCACAACCCTTTACTGAACCTGAGCTAGCACCAACAGGACACGTCTTGTCCCACAGCCCCAGGGAGGAAAACTGAGTCACAGAAACAAAAAAAAAAACCATTTCTGAGGATGCATGCCATGAAGAATATAAAACAAATCATGGGAATGCCAGCGATGGGCTGGCACAGAGGGGACCACATGCAAGTATAGCTGGCTGATGGAGCAGCTACTGTGTTGGGAAGTCAGATCTGCAAATAGATGTCTGGAGCAAGGGAGCAGCAGAGCAAAGGGCCCGTGGCAGGCACAAGCTTGGAGAGCTCTGGGCAGGGTGATGGTATGGGACAGAATTGAGCAACCCAGGAACCCGCAATGGTCAGTGAAGCACATGGCCTGGCGTTTGGGGCTCCCTTCTACATGTAGCAAAGCAAGGTTTGCATGGGGTTAATATGGGTGGTACATTGGAAGTGTGGGCTGGGGCTGGGGCTGGGGGGTGCCCTGGATGCCAAGCTGAGGAGGAAGAGCTCCTGGAGGAGACAGGCATTCCAGCAGGGCCACGGCCCACTGTTCTTGCTCATCTCTATGCTTTTGCTCTACCCAAGTGACAGCCTCTGAAAGTCATGACCTTGCCCTAGCTGAGTGTCAACCTCTGTAGGGTTCAGACCAGACTGCATTCCACCCTTGGGGGAGAAAGGATACAGTGAATGACTGCTTAATGGGCTTCCCCGTGGAGTGGTAAAAATGTTCTGGAACTAGATAGTCACATGCCATAGTGAATAACTCAAGTGTCATTCGCCTTGCACTTTAAAATAAAAATGAAGTTTGGGTCATGTGTATTTTTGTGACAATAAAAACATGTCTTTTCATGATACAGCTTTCTAGTAGCATAAGAACAGGACATTTCCTTAACTTGTGCATGCGCACGCGCACACACACACACACACACACACACACACACACACCACCTCTTGCAGCTAACATTATGCTCAATCACAAAGGACTAGATGGTTCTTTTCCTAAGATCAGGAAAATCATTGATGCCAGTTCTTGCCTCACTTGCTATTCAGCACGGTACTAGCAACTCTAGACTGTGAAGCACAGCAACACATATAAGGAAATAAAAAAGCATTCCTGATGGGAAGGAAAAAGTAAAATTGCCTCTATTTGTAGATGATTGTCCACATTTTTAAAAAATCTAAGAAGGGCTAGAAATGTGACTTAGTCTGCAAAGTGCTTGCCATGCAAACACAAGGAGCCAAGCTTGATGCCCAGAACCCACACAAAAACCTGTGCATGGTGGTACATGCTTTTAATCACAGGATTGGGGAAGTGGAGACACACAGATCCCCCGGGGCTTGCTGGCCACCCACATAGCCTAATCAGTCAGTCCCAGGCCAGTGACAGACCCTGTTTAAGACACACAAGGTGAGAGGCATCTGACGAACAACACCTAAAATTGACCTCTGACTCACACATACATATGTGTACAAAATCCTAAGGATTCTGGGGAAAAAAAAGTAGGCAGGTGAGAATAAAAACTACATCTTGTAACTTATGAGTTCAACCAGGCAGGATACAAACAAGGTAAATAGATTGGAAACTACAGGAAGTACACAAGCTCCTGGAGAATAAACACCACACCACTGACTGAGATCTGGGTCCCCGAGGACATAAGGAAGGACAGTGAAAGTCTGAGTGAACGGGAAAATTCAACCAAAGTCTGTGGGATACAGGGAAGACAGCCCTAAGAGGGAAATCCATAGTGCTGAGTAAAATGGGAAGAAAATATATGAAAATGGGAGATTCTCAAATTGATAACTTAATGTTGTACCTAAAGACCTTGGGGAAACAAGAATGAATAATTTCCCAAAACAGTAGATTGGAAGAGATCATCAAAATCAGCCCTGGAATTAATGACAAAATTTAAAAATACAAAGAATCAATAAACAAAGAGCTGCTGCTTTGGCAAGATAAACAAGACTGATAACCCCCTTAGCCAAATTAACTAAAGGGAGAGAGAGAAGACTCAAAATAATAAAATTAGACGTGAAAAAGCATAACAGACTATAACAGATACCAACAAAACTCAGAAAATCATAAGGGCAGACTTTAAAGACCTCTATTCCATTAAGTTGGAAAGTTTAAAAGAAATGGATGAATTTCTAGATACACACACTATACAAGATTAAACCAGAATGAAATCAATGGCTGCAACCATCCATGACCAGCAGTGATTGAAGCAGAAATAGAAACCTTCTCAACTTGGAATAAACCCAGAGCCAGGCAGATTCACAGAGGAGCTCTACCAGCACCTCAG
>JADRCD010240965.1:0-10270 GCA_019843815.1 Montemys delectorum
GACGGAACAAAACTGGAAATCCATGACAGCCACTTAGTTGGCATAGGGCTGGTATTGTGCTCCTGCTGACCATAGCAGGTTTCCTTATGGGATTCTAATGCTAATGCATGCCCCACACACATAGAAAGAGACAGGAGCCAGGGAAGAAATCTGCTTGTGGTGCAGAAAAACCAGGAGAGATTAAGAGGCCAACCGCATCGCTCTCTCCTTATCTCAAGGTGAGTCAAGGGTGCCTCTGTCTGACAGGCGAGATCACAGAAGCCACCATGTTTGTCTTTTGATCTCAGAGAACAAAAAACAATGTCCTGGTTTATTTCTACAGCTTGCAGAAGGCCAGGGAGATAAATCTGTGTGTGTCTTAGAAGGTAGAGATTCCTTCTGGAATCACAGATGTCCTTTTAATTTCTGCCTTCCAGTAGGAAGAATGGTTTCTTATTTTCTTGGTTTTGATTAAATTATCATAAATGGTATTGTATCTGAGAAGTGAGCAGTGGACAGCTATTGATGTTTGTTCACTGAACTGGGGTGCATTTTACTTAATGAATAATTGATTTCTAAGAAAGGTTTCAGAGGTATACCTTTAAAACCAAGGAAGGTGAACAAGGACTAACTTAGCAAGGCATGCTCCCTGCTTTCCCCCAATTGCCAGATACAGATCTGGAGGACTACAGGAGGGTACCTTTTGTATTCACCATTATGTACTTGCCCTGATTATTTTGGCTAAGAAAATTCTTACACCAGCAGGCTAGGACAGGAAGTCAGCTCCGTTCTTTTCACAAAACGACAAATAAGAACTTTCCACATACAAATTAAAGAAAATTTAAATTGATCGGTTGGAAAAGCCAAGTATCTTTTTATTGATCCTTCTATTACTCTATTATTTGTTATTTCGTTCAGTTGGTCCATCTAAAATATTTATTAAAATCAATTATAATGTCTGATGTTATATGAGAGATAAAGAGAAAAATAAGATATGAGCGTTACTTAATTGAGGAGTTTACCCTGGTTGAGGAGACTGACATATTAACAAGCCATGACGCATACGGGGGTCTCTGCAGGAGCTTCAAGGGACAGGGTAGAGCTGGATAGAGAATGAACCTGTTTCTAACTGTGGGCTAAAGAGAGGGTACCAGGAAAAATAACAGAGATCGTGCTGTGAGTTACTGTTAGAGACTAGGTAGAAATATTCACTGAGAGACTTAACTGTGTTATCCCTTGACCCCACGGTTTTACTTTTAGCATAATCAGCACAAATCTCCTAAAAAGGTAACTAATCTTATAGATGCATGATATATAAAAACAGTATCAGTTTCAGCAATAGAGAACTAAGTCAATTTTGGCATATATTTTGAGTAGCATTAATTTAACCATTAACACTAGGCTACCGAAGATACAAGGATGTCTTTATTGTGTGATGTGATGTAATGTTAATTGAAAGACTGCATTTATTTAGACTCCAAGTGTGTCTGTTTGTATGAGTCTTTCAACAAATGCATAATGAGAAATGTTGCTTATCTTCGTATGATGGATAATTCCCACTGCAATTTTTCTTCTTTCCTAAGTTTTTTTTTTTTTTTTTTAGATGAATCACTTTGTTAATCAGAACAAATTACTGAGAAACAAAATGTTTTGCTAATACTTGAATCTCTCTGGGAGTGTTGTTGTTTGTCTGGCATTCAAATTCTTCTCTTACGTTCTACTGTAGTCTTTTGAACTTAAGCTAGGTAGTGAAATTACTACATAATGGGCCTCAGTTTTAGCTGTCAAATATGACTCTTCTTATGATCTCTCTGTATCTATATTCTAGGTGACTTAATTAAATGGTAGAAAAGAATTCACAAATCTTCCCATCTTCCCACACAACAAGCCAAGCCATCTTTACCTCTTGCTACTGACATTTTATAACCTCAGTCAGAGCATAAGTGTATGTGTCTAAACACCACTGCTACAGCATCAATTAGGTAACTTGGAAATATGCCTCCCTGGCTAAGCTTTCTTTGTGTCCCCTAAGAGAATTCCATTCTTGAACCTGTTTTGCCTTTATTTCAGAAAGCAACTTGGAAATTGGCTTATATTGAGGATCTTTAAATGGGAGATTGTCTTATGTTTTCTTGCTGATGTGGAAATTTGGTCTTTTGCTATATATTATGCTGACTACCGGCGCCCAAGGACTGGTTGCCCCCAAGGACTAGAGAATCTGTACTAGACTCAAGTGAATATATGACCTTGACCCCTAGTTATCCCTGACTGGTGAATAAAGATACCCACAGCCCATAACTGGGTAGAATTGAGATAGCCATGACCTGGGGATTGGTGTCTGAAGAGAACTGTAGGGGCAGGGAGAAAGGTTGGGAGAGATGCAAAGAAGGAAGACACCATAGGTTAGGTGAGTCGTGAAAGCCTGGCCATGAGGGCTGGTCAATTGTAGTTAAGAACAGTCCAGACAGAACATGGCAAATTATAATTCAGGGTTAATGATGGGGAAATATGTTATAATAGTATAGAGGCTAGATATCTGACTGGCTGAGTATAAATATAAAAGTTGTGTGTCTTTTATTCAGTAACTGAATAATCAGAGGCAGGATAGAAGCCCCTGAATGAGATGAAATATTTTCCACAGCATGCTGGCCCCCAAGTCTAACCACAGATGTGATAAAAGGGAAGCAGAAGAGAGGTTTAGTGTAGAGAAAGGGTTGCAATGACAACAGAGAGACATTTAAAGGTCCCTAGCTGCTGCCTTTGATGGTGGAGGAGGGGAGTCTGCATTAAGGAATACAGCTTTAGAAAATAGAGAAAGGAAGAGAGACACTTCATCTCTGTAGCCCTAGAGGTGCACTGCCCGCTTGACAGAAGTCACATTTCACATTTCTGGCCTCTGGGACTATAAAAGAACAAATGTGATGTTGTTTGAAGCCACAATTTATGGCAATTCAGGAACAACAGAATACCAACAGAAAAGATTTTGATGGTCTTTGCAAGACCTTCGACTCTTTTTGGAATTCTTGAAGATTTTATAGAATTTCTTCTCATGATGTTTTTTAGTTCCAAAATTAAGAACTAGGTTCTTCCTGTTCTTCTGTCTTTTCTCTTAAGAAGACTGTAGGCTTTGATTTTTTTTTTAAAACCCTATTTTTAATAAGGATTCTGAAATGATTCAATGCCCCCCTTCTAGTCCACCAATCAAAGGTGGGGGAAAAAGGTGGTAAATAGGATGAGGGGAGGGGGAATTAGAAGTAGTTCTTTGACGTGATTTTAATCTCTGTTTGTCAGGATACCAGCAGTCCAGATCAATAGTGTAAGGATATCGAACAAGAATCCACAGTGGTGGTGTGATTCAGCAGAAACAGGCAGGCCTCCACCAAATCAGCACCAGTCAATGGGAGAGATCAGGACCAGCTAGGGTACCAGGAGAAGTTCTCTACCATGCCTCTCTCAATGAAGGATACAGCAGCCAATACAAGAAACCAACAAATTGTTGCAAAGTTAGCTATGCATGTGTGCATCACAGTCTGTTGAGCCCTGTTTCTCTTCTCTCCAAACATCACTTATCCTCCCATGGGGCTTGCCATAGCAAAACGCTGCATGAGTCTGTATCAGCAAAATATCATGTGAGTCTGCATTATTTGATGTATCTAGAAACTTCCACTTCAGAAGACTCATTTGGACTTTAAACTTCATGATTCATTGAATCTAAAGCTATGCCGATAGGCAGGCAGACAATAGCTGAGTAGAAATATAGATCTTGAAGACAGTGTACCACATAATCACCATGGCTTTCCCAGGTACAATATTATTGTTTCTTTGAAATGGATTTTCTGGTAGACCAAGCTGGCCTCAAACTCACTATGTAGCCAAAGCTTGCCTTGGTTTCCATCATGTTTCTATCTTCTAAGAGCTGAGGTTATGAGCATCTGTTCAGGCACATGCATTAATGGATGGTCCAAATGTAGTCTTCTTAGAATCTTATGCTTTGTGGACTTCTTCTGTTCCCCTGCTCTTGTCTCTCTGTCTTTGTCACCGTCTTCTTTGCATCGCTATATAAATATAAACATGGCTAGCTTCCTCTCAAAGATTACTTTTAAATAATGTTTTTATTCTTTGAAAACCTTGTCAGTTTTATTATGAAATACTAAGTGACAGGAATATTGGAAGCTTGGGTATCACAGACATTGGCCTCAGAGCTGGGCAGGTTGGAGCTTTGAGATTTTGTGTATTTCTATCATAGGATTTAGGTGAGACTTTTTGAATTCATTTTTATCTGACTTGCTCCTGGGTTATGCAGGTCTCTTGGAAGATTTGTCTGTGTCATGGGTCTTTTTCCACATTTGCATTTGCTCTTTAACCTTTGAAATGCAGAACAGTTCTGGGTGTTTCTCTGTGATATTGGCATGGGTTGCTACCATTCAGCCGTGCAGGCTCCTCCTAAAATCAACATGATTGCACACTGCCTGTTTTCTCCAAGGAAAGAATTCCTTGAGAAATCATGATTGTGACATTTATTTTCTGTGGAAGAACAGAAACTTGATTTCTAAAGAGAGTTAACAGCACAGGACTCTCCATATGTTACAGCTTTAGAAAGTACATGAACAGTGAAGAGACAGTGCTGACGGCCAAAGCCATCCACTCCCCTGCCCTGAGTCTTTGCTGTCTTCTTAAGTCTGGACAAAACCAGAGAGTCCTGTGTTCCTCTTCCCAGCCTATGGCATGTTGGCCTGTCTTTTCTTCCCCATGTCCTTTCCTGAGTTTTAACAGCTGAACCAAATGAACCCCAAACTTGATATATTTCCTCTATCAATTTTTTTTGAGAACATTCTATCCCTACTTAAAACCGATAGACAGACACCCAAAACCCAAAACCAAAACAAACAAACAAAATCCAAAATAAAACAAAAAAAAATTTCAATGGCATTGATTTTTATAGAAAAAAATGTTTTAAATGCATGTCTTCCTTTGGAGGGTGGCATTTAACTTACATATTTTTCTACAAATGAAAATTGTATAACTTAATCCAGTTTTTGCTCTGGATACAGCGAAACTTAAGGCCAAAAAGTCAATTGTTTCATTTTGGCTGCTTGTTACATTCTAGGCCACAGTACAGGGCTCTGAGGAAGTTTCATTCTGTACAGCAGTGATGGGTGGAACCCTCACCAGGAGGATGAGTGGCTAGCACTCTTGCACTCTTACAGAGTGTTGTGATGGATTTTTTTCTCTGCTGGAGCAATGGGAGTATGGCAGGCTAGCATGGATGTGCACATGGATGTTGACCATGACCTGGATAGCTGTTTATTGCACATTTATTGCTGTTTAACACCTTCTTCTTTAAGCTTTTAAGTCTTCTTTTCTAGACTTGTTATTCCTGTAATTTTGTATTTATTTTCCAAAGCAATTTGCTTCAAAAATTGTTTTAGGGAAACAGAATCAACTTTCTAATTCTCTTGGTAACACTTGAAACGGAGAAATAGTTTCTCCGTAAAAATCAAACTAAGAAGTTTAAAAGAACACACTACACACATACACAAGTATATGTACTGTATACATTTGACATATACCAAGTATATGCAGTTATTCATAATATCTGGAGCTGTGGAGATGGTCGAATCAGTAAAGTGCTTGCTGAGCCACCATGAGGACACTAGTTCCACCCTGAAGACCCATGCAAAAACTGGGCACAGCAGCATGTGCTTGAAATTCTAGCAGTGGGGATGCAGATGCAGGAAGATACTGAGGTCAAGTGGCCTGCCAGTCCAACTAAATGGTGAGGGTCAGATTCTGTGAATGACCTGGTCCCCCAATGCAAGGGGAACCAGTGGAAAAGTGACTGAAGAATGACAGATCTTCAGAACCGTTGATCTCTACTTTCGTCATGCAAATACCCACTTATGAGTAAACACACATGAGTGTGCACACACAAGAATACATAGAACACTCACACACACACACACACAATGCATACACACACACACACACACACACACACATGCATACACATACACACACAGTGCAAGGATGTTTCTTGAGTCTGTAAAGCCTGTAGAAGCCATCACTACTTTGTAGTCAGTAACTCACTACTTTTACTGTGTAGCATGGGGTTATGGGGTTCTTTCTCTTACATCCTCCCATTTCTTTAATGCAGGCTCATGGCCACTGTCCCTGCCAGTCGTGAAGTTTACAGTCTAAATCCAGGCTTCTTGAACTTGACTTCTTGATCTTCTATCTTCTGGAAGCCATAATACTGAATGGCTATCTTTGTGCAACAAACATTTATGTACAGTGTAACTGGATTAAAAAATAACTGTATCTTATATTGTGTGTGTCTTATCCATCCTATTATCTATTTTTTGACTAGGAGGATGTGCTAATAGTTTTATGTCAACTTGACACAGTTAGAATCCTCTGGGATACAACAGGAGCCTTAACTGAAAAAGAAAAAAAAAAGAAAAAAAAGAAAAAAAAAACAAAAAACCTCTGCTGGATTGGCCTGTGGGCAAGCCTGCAGGGCATTTTCTTGATTGATTGTGGAAGGGCCCAATTCACTGAGAGTAGTTCCACCCCTGAGGCTGGAGCTTGTCCGTGCTATGAGAAAGGCTGAGGAAGCCTTGGGGAGAAAACCAGTAAGTAGCAGTCCTCAATGGCTTCCGCATTAGTTTTTGACACCAGATTCCTTCCCTGCTTGAGTTGCTGTTCTGATTTCCTTCCATGATGGGCTATAAATTAATTCCACAAGATGAGATAAGCCATTCCTCCCAAGTTGCTTATGACCATAGTGCTTCACAGCAATAGAAACGTTAGCTAGCATAACTTAAAGACTAGCATGTCCACTCACTCTCTTCTAATATATATATTATATATTTATTGTATTATATTATATATATTATATATACATATATATTGTATGTATAAATATGTGTATATATGTATATATTAGAATATAGATATTATTAAATAGAGGCATGTAAATATATTTAACATGTCCATAGTTAAGTTGCTCCATCTTCTCTTCATAATTATTGAGGATATAAATAATATTCTATCAAATACCTGTCATCACAAGGAAGCACTTGTGTGTGTGTGTGTGTGTGTGTGTGTGCACACGCGTGTGTGTGTGAATGTGTGTAAATCTATCAACCTCATGAGACTCGGCAAGGCTCCTGGATGCTAATAGTTGATTTTGCATAGACCCCTCACATTAGAATATTCTCTTGCCTAGTTTCCCTTTTCTTTTCACTAGACTTTCTTTACTCTCTTCCCCTCTCCCTTCCTTTCCTCTTGTATTACTTGCTAAGATACGTGTCAGTGGGAGAGATTTAAATTCTTGGTGAAATTAAGCCTTTAGCTGAGCCTTCATTTTTTTAGTATTTCCATCAGTTGCTGCCTGATTTTGCCACTAGAGAGAAAGCATAGAATGTGTTGCCCTACACATCAATGACAACTTTTACTTGAGAATGTGTAGTCAGAGCTAATTAAATGCTGCTGATGGCTACAGGCATTTCTCCTCTTGTGGCAATTATGCTGAACTTGGTCAGTGTGGCTGCTGGTTGAAGCCAGAAGGCTGTTTTTAAAAAGCAGCAAAAAAGGGGATTCATTAAAACATTTGAAGCCAGAAATTTAATTTAAAAAAATGCCTTAACTTCTCATTAAACTTTGATGTTATTCCCTTGGGCTTAGGGATTTTTCTATTCTAAATCTTTGCTGAAATGTTTCTAAAGTATGACTGATCCAGTTGGGGATTGCTATGTAAAGGGACATAGGAGATTCTTTTGTTTCTTTTGGAGAGCTGGTCGTCTTTAGGGTTTTTATCCCCATGTCTGAATAGAATGTGTGAGAAACAAAACAGAACAAATCATTTAACTGGTTTTGAACTGCCAAACACTGCTGAAGCCTGGCCAAATAATTCTTGGCTGTTGGAACCCCCAAACCATACCCTAGTTCATCAGTACCAGATAGATGAGTGACGTAGCATACCTCAGCTCCAAAGGTTAGAGCCCGAATTAGAGTCCATATCACTGAGCGCCACTGGGAGAATCTCTAGATTGGCTTCAGGAACCTTTGCTGCCAAGGCTTAGGAACTTGTCCAGTTCATCATTGCTGCTTTGGAATGATGCTGGCTACCAGCCTTGTTGGTTTTTTTGGTGAACAATTATTTGAGACTAGAGCCACCATTGAGTCACTTAGCATTCTGCAGTCCAAAGTTCTAGGTTCACAAACAGGTAGGAAATTTGATAGAGTTTTCTCTTACTTTCTCCCATTCTCACTTCCATCCTTCTTTATTTCTTTCATTTTGTTTTAGATTATAATTTAATTACAACATTTCTCTTTCCCCTTCTCTCCAAACCTCTCATATGTCCCTCCCCATGCTTCTTCAATTTCATGCCCTCCCCCCAATTTTATGGTTATATCTTTATTTCTCTTCCTTTTTTCCTCTAAGATCAAGCAAGGATCATTGATTTTCTTTTCCTAAGATCTTTTTTGAATGCTAATGTTAAGCTGATTGTAAATGTTTTCTCATGAATCTTAGTGGAAAGTTTGCATTGGTATTGTGGTGGTTAGTATAAGTAAGGAGCGATTCTTTTTATCTTTTTAAATTATTTATTTATTTTATGTATGTGATTATACTACAACTATCTTCAGACACACCAGAAGAGGGCATTGGATATCATTGCAGATTGTTGTGAGCCACCATGTGGTTTCTGGGAGTTGAACTCGGGACCTCTGGTAGAGTACTCAGTGCTGTTAACGACTGAGCCATTTCTTTAGTCTCAGGAGCGATTCTTAAAATGTAATATTATTTTAAAAAGGTGAACTGTGACAGTGATTTTTTTTAATGATTCCTTTATGTTTGCTTGCAATCTTTGAGTTTCCAATCGTTTGTGTTTAAATACATACATTTTGACCACATTATTTTAAAAGTACTGTGATATCTGAATTTAGGGACTAAAGTCACAGGTGTGAGCTTTGTTTGAATTAAGCATTAATTTAACATTAAGAAGCAATTGTCACAGGAACTTGACTTTGGTGGAATTTTTAACTCTGTACTTTAATTTTATTATATACAAATTTCCCTGCATAATAATTTAGTTTTGTTTTAATCAGTACTAAATTACAAGAAATATTTCCTCAGTCCTGAAGGTGTCTGAACAAAAGAGAATCTACTTTGAGATGACCCTACTAAGCTGGGGAAAAGCTTCCAACCTTATGGAAACCTAGTAGGTAAAGTGGGGCACCATTTGATGCCCTGGTGTTCCATTAAATCCCTCAGTTCTGTCAAGTGTGAAAGGGCGGTAGTGTTAGACTTCTTTAGATTCTGAGCTAACTTCGTGTTGAGACTTACTATTCTGGCACTTAAAAAACCCAGATGGGTTGTACAGTCTTAACGAGTTTAACATTTTGTGAACTTTTGTTGTTGAAAAAGAATTGGACAAGAAGCCAGAACCTGTGGGTTCTAGTCTTGGCTCTGGCACTAACCAGCTGTGCACATTTGAAAGTTAGTTTTCCCCTCTGATGCCAAATTATTGTCTACTATAAAATTATGAATTAAGCTAAGTGATTTCACAAGGCTCTTCCCAATCTCATGAGTAAACTCTGGATTCAAAATGTAGACATACTAACCAAGTTTACTTAGTTCAACTCCTTTTGCTGATTCTCATTTTTATTGCTAATACAATGGGATGGCTAATAGCAGAGTATGGGGAAGAAGTGAGCCAGTTCTTGTGCAAAGATTAGCATATAATGGATGGTCAGTGAAGATTAGCTATTGTTTTTGTGAGTCTGAGGCTAGCAATTTGAATATAGACAATGGATCTCTTACAATGGTTCAGCTTACAATGGGTAGCCTTCACTATGACGGGAAACAATGTACATTCAGTAGAAACTGTGTTTTCAATTGTGAATTTTCATCCTCCCCTAGTTTTGTGATATGTAGTTCTCAGCTCACTCACGTTACTGAGCAGGTGCAGCAACCTGCAGGTCTCAGTCAGCCGTGACTCCACTGAGGTAAGCAAATGGCCCTGTTCTACACTGTATTGCATAACACATACTTTCTGTTTTAAACAAAATTCATTTCTCCTAACTTGCATCATCTGCAATTTGGCTTCTTTTGTTTTTGTTTTTGTTTTTCAAGAGTCTCATACTGCTAAACAAGAGCTCCATACCAAGCCTTCTACTTTGTGGGAGAGAGAGAGAAAGAAAGGAAGATGGAGATGGAGACAGAGAGGAGAGAGGGGGGAGGGAGAGAGAGAGAGAGAGAGAGAGAGAGAGAGAGAGAGAGAGAGAG
>JADRCD010240966.1:0-10289 GCA_019843815.1 Montemys delectorum
GACGGAACAAAACTGGAAATCCATGACAGCCACTTAGTTGGCATAGGACTGGTATTGTGCTCCTGCTGACCATAGCAGGTTTCCTTATGGGATTCTAATGCTAATGCATGCCCCACACACATAGAAAGAGACAGGAGCCAGGGAAGAAATCTGCTTGTGGTGCAGAAAAACCAGGAGAGATTAAGAGGCCAACCGCATCGCTCTCTCCTTATCTCAAGGTGAGTCAAGGGTGCCTCTGTCTGACAGGCGAGATCACAGAAGCCACCATGTTTGTCTTTTGATCTCAGAGAACAAAAAACAATGTCCTGGTTTATTTCTACAGCTTGCAGAAGGCCAGGGAGATAAATCTGTGTGTGTCTTAGAAGGTAGAGATTCCTTCTGGAATCACAGATGTCCTTTTAATTTCTGCCTTCCAGTAGGAAGAATGGTTTCTTATTTTCTTGGTTTTGATTAAATTATCATAAATGGTATTGTATCTGAGAAGTGAGCAGTGGACAGCTATTGATGTTTGTTCACTGAACTGGGGTGCATTTTACTTAATGAATAATTGATTTCTAAGAAAGGTTTCAGAAGTATACCTTTAAAACCAAGGAAGGTGAACAAGGACTAACTTAGCAAGGCATGCTCCCTGCTTTCCCCCAATTGCCAGATACAGATCTGGAGGACTACAGGAGGGTACCTTTTGTATTCACCATTATGTACTTGCCCTGATTATTTTGGCTAAGAAAATTCTTACACCAGCAGGCTAGGACAGGAAGTCAGCTCTGTTCTTTTCACAAAACGACAAATAAGAACTTTCCACATACAAATTAAAGAAAATTTAAATTGATCGGTTGGAAAAGCCAAGTATCTTTTTATTGATCCTTCTATTACTCTATTATTTGTTATTTCGTTCAGTTGGTCCATCTAAAATATTTATTAAAATCAATTATGTCTGATGTTATATGAGAGATAAAGAGAAAAATAAGATATGAGCGTTACTTAATTGAGGAGTTTACCCTGGTTGAGGAGACTGACATATTAACAAGCCATGACACATACGGGGGTTTCTGCAGGAGCTTCAAGGGACAGGGTAGAGCTGGATGGAAAATGAACCTGTTTCTAACTGTGGGCTAAAGAGAGGGTACCAGGAAAAATAACAGAGATCGTGCTGTGAGTTACTGTTAGAGACTAGGTAGAAATATTCACTGAGAGACTTAACTGTTATCCCTTGACCCCACGGTTTTACTTTTAGCATAATCAGCACAAATCTCCTAAAAAGGTAACTAATCTTATAGATGCATGATATATAAAAACAGTATCAGTTTCAGCAATAGAGAACTAAGTCAATTTTGGCATATATTTTGAGTAGCATTAATTTAACCATTAACACTAGGCTACCGAAGATACAAGGATGTCTTTATTGTGTGATGTGATGTAATGTTAATTGAAAGACTGCATTTATTTAGACTCCAAGTGTGTCTGTTTGTATGAGTCTTTCAACAAATGCATAATGAGAAATGTTGCTTATCTTCGTATGATGGATAATTCCCACTGCAATTTTTCTTCTTTCCTAAGTTTTTTTTTTTTTTTTTTAGATGAATCACTTTGTTAATCAGAACAAATTACTGAGAAACAAAATGTTTTGCTAATACTTGAATCTCTCTGGGAGTGTTGTTGTTTGTCTGGCATTCAAATTCTTCTCTTACGTTCTACTGTAGTCTTTTGAACTTAAGCTAGGTAGTGAAATTACTACATAATGGGCCTCAGTTTTAGCTGTCAAATATGACTCTTCTTATGATCTCTCTGTATCTATATTCTAGGTGACTTAATTAAATGGTAGAAAAGAATTCACAAATCTTCCCATCTTCCCACACAACAAGCCAAGCCATCTTTACTTCTTGCTACTGACATTTTATAACCTCAGTCAGAGCATAAGTGTATGTGTCTAAACACCACTGCTACAGCGTCAATTAGGTAACTTGGAAATATGCCTCCCTGGCTAAGCTTTCTTTGTGTCCCCTAAGAGAATTCCATTCTTGAACCTGTTTTGCCTTTACTTCAGAAAGCAACTTGGAAATTGGCTTATATTGAGGATCTTGAAATGGGAGATTGTCTTATGTTTTCTTGCTGATGTGGAAATTTGGTCTTTTGCTATATATTGTAATGCTGACTACCGGCGCCCAAGGACTGGTTGCCCCCAAGGACTAGAGAATCTGTACTAGACTCAAGTGACCTTGACCCCTAGTTATCCCTGACTGGTGAATAAAGATACCCACAGCCCATAACTGGGTAGAATTGAGATAGCCATGACCTGGGGATTGGTGTCTGAAGAGAACTGTAGGGGCAGGGAGAAAGGTTGGGAGAGATGCAAAGAAGGAAGACACCATAGGTTAGGTGAGTCGTGAAAGCCTGGCCATGAGGGCTGGTCAATTGTAGTTAAGAACAGTCCAGACAGAACATGGCAAATTATAATTCAGGGTTAATGATGGGGAAATATGTTATAATAGTATAGAGGCTAGATATCTGACTGGCTGAGTATAAATATAAAAGTTGTGTGTCTTTTATTCAGTAACTGAATAATCAGAGGCAGGATAGAAGCCCCTGAATGAGATGAAATATTTTCCACAGCATGCTGGCCCCCAAGTCTAACCACAGATGTGATAAAAGGGAAGCAGAAGAGAGGTTTAGTGTAGAGAAAGGGTTGCAATGACAACAGAGAGACATTTAAAGGTCCCTAGCTGCTGCCTTTGATGGTGGAGGAGGGGAGTCTGCATTAAGGAATACAGCTTTAGAAAATAGAGAAAGGAAGAGAGACACTTCATCTCTGTAGCCCTAGAGGTGTACTGCCCGCTTGACAGAAGTCACATTTCACATTTCTGGCCTCTGGGACTATAAAAGAACAAATGTGATGTTGTTTGAAGCCACAATTTGTGGCAATTCAGGAACAACAGAATACCAACAGAAAAGATTTTGATGGTCTTTGCAAGACCTTCGACTCTTTTTGGAATTCTTGAAGATTTTATAGAATTTCTTCTCATGATGTTTTTTAGTTCCAAAATTAAGAACTAGGTTCTTCCTGTTCTTCTGTCTTTTCTCTTAAGAAGACTGTAGGCTTTGATTTTTTTTTTAAACCCTATTTTTAATAAGGATTCTGAAATGATTCAATGCCCCCCTTCTAGTCCACCAATCAAAGGTGGGGGAAAAAGGTGGTAAATAGGATGAGGGGAGGGGGAGTTAGAAGTAGTTCTTTGACGTGATTTTAATCTCTGTTTGTCAGGATACCAGCAGTCCAGATCAATAGTGTAAGGATATCGAACAAGAATCCGCAGTGGTGGTGTGATTCAGCAGAAACAGGCAGGCCTCCACCAAATTAGCACCAGTCAATGGGAGAGATCAGGACCAGCTAGGGTACCAGGAGAAGTTCTCTACCATGCCTCTCTCAATGAAGGATACAGCAGCCAATACAAGAAACCAACAAATTGTTGCAAAGTTAGCTATGCATGTGTGCATCACAGTCTGTTGAGCCCTGTTTCTCTTCTCTCCAAACATCACTTATCCTCCCATGGGGCTTGCCATAGCAAAACGCTGCATGAGTCTGTATCAGCAAAATATCATGTGAGTCTGCATTATTTGATGTATCTAGAAACTTCCACTTCAGAAGACTCATTTGGACTTTAAACTTCATGATTCATTGAATCTAAAGCTATGCAGATAGGCAGGCAGACAATAGCTGAGTAGAAATATAGATCTTGAAGACAGTGTACCACATAATCACCATGGCTTTCCCAGGTACAATATTATTGTTTCTTTGAAATGGATTTTCTGGTAGACCAAGCTGGCCTCAAACTCACTATGTAGCCAAAGCTTGCCTTGGTTTCCATCATGTTTCTATCTTCTAAGAGCTGAGGTTATGAGCATCTGTTCAGGCACATGCATTAATGGATGGTCCAAATGTAGTCTTCTTAGAATCTTATGCTTTGTGGACTTCTTCTGTTCCCTTGCTCTTGTCTCTCTGTCTTTGTCACCGTCGTCTTTACATCGCTATATAAATATAAACATGGCTAGCTTCTTCTCAAATATTACTTTTAAATAATGTTTTTATTCTTTGAAAACCTTGTCAGTTTTATTATGAAATACTAAGTGACAGGAATATTGGAAGCTTGGGTATCACAGACATTGGCCTCAGAGCTGGGCAGGTTGGAGCTTTGAGATTTTGTGTATTTCTATCATAGGATTTAGGTGAGACTTTTTGAATTCATTTTTATCTGACTTGCTCCTGGGTTATGCAGGTCTCTTGGAAGATTTGTCTGTGTCATGGGTCTTTTTCCACATTTGCATTTGCTCTTTAACCTTTGAAATGCAGAACAGTTCTGTGTGTTTCTCTGTGATATTGGCATGGGTTGCTACCATTCAGCCGTGCAGGCTCCTCCTAAAATCAACATGATTGCGCACTGCCTGTTTTCTCCAAGGAAAGAATTCCTTGAGAAATCATGATTGTGACATTTATTTTCTGTGGAAGAACAGAAACTTGATTTCTAAAGAGAGTTAACAGCACAGGACTCTCCATATGTTACAGCTTTAGAAAGTACATGAAGAGTGAAGAGACAGTGCTGACGGCCAAAGCCATCCACTCCCCTGCCCTGAGTCTTTGCTGTCTTCTTAAGTCTGGACAAAACCAGAGAGTCCTGTGTTCCTCTTCCCAGCCTATGGCATGTTGGCCTGTCTTTTCTTCCCCATGTCCTTTCCTGAGTTTTAACAGCTGAACCAAATGAACCCCAAACTTGATATATTTCCTCTATCAATTTTTTTTGAGAACATTCTATCCCTACTTAAAACCGATAGACAGACACCCAAAACCCAAAACCAAAACAAACAAACAAAATCCAAAATAAAACAAAAAAAAATTTCAATGGCATTGATTTTTATAGAAAAAAATGTTTTAAATGCATGTCTTCCTTTGGAGGGTGGCATTTAACTTACATATTTTTCTACAAATGAAAATTGTATAACTTAATCCAGTTTTTGCTCTGGATACAGCGAAACTTAAGGCCAAAAAGTCAATTGTTTCATTTTGGCTGCTTGTTACATTCTAGGCCACAGTACAGGGCTCTGAGGAAGTTTCATTCTGTACAGCAGTGATGGGTGGAACCCTCACCAGGAGGATGAGTGGCTAGCACTCTTGCACTCTTACAGAGTGTTGTGATGGATTTTTTTCTCTGCTGGAGCAATGGGAGTATGGCAGGCTAGCATGGATGTGCACATGGATGTTGACCATGACCTGGATAGCTGTTTATTGCACATTTATTGCTGTTTAACACCTTCTTCTTTAAGCTTTTAAGTCTTCTTTTCTAGACTTGTTATTCCTGTAATTTTGTATTTATTTTCCAAAGCAATTTGCTTCAAAAATTGTTTTAGGGAAACAGAATCAACTTTCTAATTCTCTTGGTAACACTTGAAACGGAGAAATAGTTTCTCCGTAAAAATCAAACTAAGAAGTTTAAAAGAACACACTACACACATACACAAGTATATGTACTGTATACATTTGACATATACCAAGTATATGCAGTTATTCATAATATCTGGAGCTGTGGAGATGGTCGAATCAGTAAAGTGCTTGCTGAGCCACCATGAGGACACTAGTTCCACCCTGAAGACCCATGCAAAAACTGGGCACAGCAGCATGTGCTTGAAATTCTAGCAGTGGGGATGCAGATGCAGGAAGATACTGAGGTCAAGTGGCCTGCCAGTCCAACTAAATGGTGAGGGTCAGATTCTGTGAATGACCTGGTCCCCCAATGCAAGGGGAACCAGTGGAAAAGTGACTGAAGAATGACAGATCTTCAGAACCGTTGATCTCTACTTTCGTCATGCAAATACCCACTTATGAGTAAACACACATGAGTGTGCACACACAAGAATACATAGAACACTCACACACACACACACACACACAATGCATACACACACACACACACATACACACACATACACACACACACACATACACACACATGCATACACATACACACACAGTGCAAGGATGTTTCTTGAGTCTGTAAAGCCTGTAGAAGCCATCACTACTTTGTAGTCAGTAACTCACTACTTTTACTGTGTAGCATGGGGTTATGGGGTTCTTTCTCTTACATCCTCCCATTTCTTTAATGCAGGCTCATGGCCACTGTCCCTGCCAGTCGTGAAGTTTACAGTCTAAATCCAGGCTTCTTGAACTTGACTTCTTGATCTTCTATCTTCTGGAAGCCATAATACTGAATGGCTATCTTTGTGCAACAAACATTTATGTACAGTGTAACTGGATTAAAAAATAACTGTATCTTATATTGTGTGTGTCTTATCCATCCTATTATCTATTTTTTGACTAGGAGGATGTGCTAATAGTTTTATGTCAACTTGACACAGTTAGAATCCTCTGGGATACAACAGGAGCCTTAACTGAAAAAGAAAAAAAAAAAACAAAACAAAACAAAAAAAAACAAAAAACCTCTGCTGGATTGGCCTGTGGGCAAGCCTGCAGGGCATTTTCTTGATTGATTGTGGAAGGGCCCAATTCACTGAGAGTAGTTCCACCCCTGAGGCTGGAACTTGTCCGTGCTATGAGAAAGGCTGAGGAAGCCTTGGGGAGAAAACCAGTAAGTAGCAGTCCTCAATGGCTTCCGCATTAGTTTTTGACACCAGATTCCTTCCCTGCTTGAGTTGCTGTTCTGATTTCCTTCCATGATGGGCTATAAATTAATTCCACAAGATGAGATAAGCCATTCCTCCCAAGTTGCTTATGACCATAGTGCTTCACAGCAATAGAAACGTTAGCTAGCATAACTTAAAGACTAGCATGTCCACTCACTCTCTTCTAATATATATATTATATATTTATTGTATTATATTATATATATTATATATACATATATATTGTATGTATAAATATGTGTATATATGTATATATTAGAATATAGATATTATTAAATAGAGGCATGTAAATATATTTAACATGTCCATAGTTAAGTTGCTCCATCTTCTCTTCATAATTATTGAGGATATAAATAATATTCTATCAAATACCTGTCATCACAAGGAAGCACTTGTGTGTGTGTGTGTGTGTGTGTGTGCACACGCGTGTGTGTGTGAATGTGTGTAAATCTATCAACCTCATGAGACTCGGCAAGGCTCCTGGATGCTAATAGTTGATTTTGCATAGACCCCTCACATTAGAATATTCTCTTGCCTAGTTTCCCTTTTCTTTTCACTAGACTTTCTTTACTCTCTTCCCCTCTCCCTTCCTTTCCTCTTGTATTACTTGCTAAGATACGTGTCAGTGGGAGAGATTTAAATTCTTGGTGAAATTAAGCCTTTAGCTGAGCCTTCATTTTTTTAGTATTTCCATCAGTTGCTGCCTGATTTTGCCACTAGAGAGAAAGCATAGAATGTGTTGCCCTACACATCAATGACAACTTTTACTTGAGAATGTGTAGTCAGAGCTAATTAAATGCTGCTGATGGCTACAGGCATTTCTCCTCTTGTGGCAATTATGCTGAACTTGGTCAGTGTGGCTGCTGGTTGAAGCCAGAAGGCTGTTTTTAAAAAGCAGCAAAAAAGGGGATTCATTAAAACATTTGAAGCCAGAAATTTAATTTAAAAAAATGCCTTAACTTCTCATTAAACTTTGATGTTATTCCCTTGGGCTTAGGGATTTTTCTATTCTAAATCTTTGCTGAAATGTTTCTAAAGTATGACTGATCCAGTTGGGGATTGCTATGTAAAGGGACATAGGAGATTCTTTTGTTTCTTTTGGAGAGCTGGTCGTCTTTAGGGTTTTTATCCCCATGTCTGAATAGAATGTGTGAGAAACAAAACAGAACAAATCATTTAACTGGTTTTGAACTGCCAAACACTGCTGAAGCCTGGCCAAATAATTCTTGGCTGTTGGAACCCCCAAACCATACCCTAGTTCATCAGTACCAGATAGATGAGTGACGTAGCATACCTCAGCTCCAAAGGTTAGAGCCCGAATTAGAGTCCATATCACTGAGCGCCACTGGGAGAATCTCTAGATTGGCTTCAGGAACCTTTGCTGCCAAGGCTTAGGAACTTGTCCAGTTCATCATTGCTGCTTTGGAATGATGCTGGCTACCAGCCTTGTTGGTTTTTTTGGTGAACAATTATTTGAGACTAGAGCCACCATTGAGTCACTTAGCATTCTGCAGTCCAAAGTTCTAGGTTCACAAACAGGTAGGAAATTTGATAGAGTTTTCTCTTACTTTCTCCCATTCTCACTTCCATCCTTCTTTATTTCTTTCATTTTGTTTTAGATTATAATTTAATTACAACATTTCTCTTTCCCCTTCTCTCCAAACCTCTCATATGTCCCTCCCCATGCTTCTTCAATTTCATGCCCTCCCCCCAATTTTATGGTTATATCTTTATTTCTCTTCCTTTTTTCCTCTAAGATCAAGCAAGGATCATTGATTTTCTTTTCCTAAGATCTTTTTTGAATGCTAATGTTAAGCTGATTGTAAATGTTTTCTCATGAATCTTAGTGGAAAGTTTGCATTGGTATTGTGGTGGTTAGTATAAGTAAGGAGCAATTCTTTTTATCTTTTTAAATTATTTATTTATTTTATGTATGTGATTATACTACAACTATCTTCAGACACACCAGAAGAGGGCATTGGATATCGTTGCAGATTGTTGTGAGCCACCATGTGGTTTCTGGGAGTTGAACTCGGGACCTCTGGAAGAGTACTCAGTGCTGTTAACGACTGAGCCATTTCTTTAGTCTCAGGAGCGATTCTTAAAATGTAATATTATTTTAAAAAGGTGAACTGTGACAGTGATTTTTTTTAATGATTCCTTTATGTTTGCTTGCAATCTTTGAGTTTCCAATCGTTTGTGTTTAAATACATACATTTTGACCACATTATTTTAAAAGTACTGTGATATCTGAATTTAGGGACTAAAGTCACAGGTGTGAGCTTTGTTTGAATTAAGCATTAATTTAACATTAAGAAGCAATTGTCACAGGAACTTGACTTTGGTGGAATTTTTAACTCTGTACTTTAATTTTATTATATACAAATTTCCCTGCATAATAATTTAGTTTTGTTTTAATCAGTACTAAATTACAAGAAATATTTCCTCAGTCCTGAAGGTGTCTGAACAAAAGAGAATCTACTTTGAGATGACCCTACTAAGCTGGGGAAAAGCTTCCAACCTTATGGAAACCTAGTAGGTAAAGTGGGGCACCATTTGATGCCCTGGTGTTCCATTAAATCCCTCAGTTCTGTCAAGTGTGAAAGGGCAGTAGTGTTAGACTTCTTTAGATTCTGAGCTAACTTCGTGTTGAGACTTACTATTCTGGCACTTAAAAAACCCAGATGGGTTGTACAGTCTTAACGAGTTTAACATTTTGTGAACTTTTGTTGTTGAAAAAGAATTGGACAAGAAGCCAGAACCTGTGGGTTCTAGTCTTGGCTCTGGCACTAACCAGCTGTGCACATTTGAAAGTTAGTTTTCCCCTCTGATGCCAAATTATTGTCTACTATAAAATTATGAATTAAGCTAAGTGATTTCACAAGGCTCTTCCCAATCTCATGAGTAAACTCTGGATTCAAAATGTAGACATACTAACCAAGTTTACTTAGTTCAACTCCTTTTGCTGATTCTCATTTTTATTGCTAATACAATGGGATGGCTAATAGCAGAGTATGGGGAAGAAGTGAGCCAGTTCTTGTGCAAAGATTAGCATATAATGGATGGTCAGTGAAGATTAGCTATTGTTTTTGTGAGTCTGAGGCTAGCAATTTGAATATAGACAATGGATCTCTTACAATGGTTCAGCTTACAATGGGTAGCCTTCACTATGACGGGAAACAATGTACATTCAGTAGAAACTGTGTTTTCAATTGTGAATTTTCATCCTCCCCTAGTTTTGTGATATGTAGTTCTCAGCTCACTCACGTTACTGAGCAGGTGCAGCAACCTGCAGGTCTCAGTCAGCCGTGACTCCACTGAGGTAAGCAAATGGCCCTGTTCTACACTGTATTGCATAACACATACTTTCTGTTTTAAACAAAATTCATTTCTCCTAACTTGCATCATCTGCAATTTGGCTTCTTTTATTTTTGTTTTTGTTTTTCAAGAGTCTCATACTGCTAAACAAGAGCTCCATACCAAGCCTTCTACTTTGTGGGAGAGAGAGAGAAAGAAAGGAAGATGGAGATGGAGACAGAGAGGAGAGAGGGGGGAGGGAGAGAGAGAGAGAGAGAGAGAGAGAGAGAGAGAGAGAGAGAGAG
>JADRCD010240979.1:0-11842 GCA_019843815.1 Montemys delectorum
CCTGTTCAGTGAGCACCCGAGATTCCCTAAATGCTTCCCCATGCTAATAGGGCATTTTACCCCCTAAGCCCTCAGCCAATGACCTCTGCCCATCCTGGATGTTCCTACCTTCAGTCCTCAAAACTTTATAAGCCGGTCTTGGAGTGGTCATTCACCATACCTACTCACAGGGCTTCCAAAACCACGCCCATCCCTCTTTGTCTCTACTCCCACTGCCCCTGTGGACCTAACTGGCCACAATCCACGAGAGTGGGGAGACCCACATTCCTCAAGGGATAGCACAGTTTGGACAAGGAATATGTTCCCTGGAGATGAACTATCCAGGTGCCAGGTTTCCCCTTTACTTGTATGATTTTGGAATACTTACTAACCCATGCTTCCTAATGGGGAAACAGGGACAGTGGTATTTTCACCACAGAATTACAGTGAGATGAAATATAAGGCATACATTCTCAAAGGGGCTAAAACAGCCTCTGGAGGTCTGAAAAATAGCTGTAACAACTGTTTATCTCTCTCCCAAATGTCATAATACAAAAAATAGAGCTTACCAGCTGTATTAAAAGTTTAAGGAGGCGGATTGATAAGATTAAAAAAAAAAAAGTTGAGAAACAATGATGTAATGTTATTAATACTAGCACCCAGGGCTTCCAGCAAGCATAGGTAGTTATTTTCCTCAATATTACTGAAAAGGCAAGACCCGTATCCTCTCTTTCTCTGGGAGAATCAACAGGAGCTCCTGGAACGGTCCTATCGGCAGCTACCCCTCAACCCCAAGCTATCTGCACATTTCCAAGGCAGGTTCAGGCGGCGCCACAGAAGGCAAGCAAGGGGTCCTAGTGCCACCGGCACCAGCTGGCAGCCGGTGTCAATACTTTTGCTTTGTTCACCAACACCAGGCCCTACAACCTGGGGATGTGAGGGCCTGGGTTGGGGCCAGAGGCTAGAAACCCAGGCGCTGCTGAAAGAGGCTAGATTCGCGGTTGGTTGCCCCTCTGAGGTGCGGGGCTAATGTCTGTTGGGGTGGGTGGTGTCCTACCAGAAAAAGGGATAGCTGTCCTGATCGCGCTGGTTCTCACCTGACAGCTTCCCAGGCCTGGTGGACGGACTTCACCGAGAAAGCAGCAATCTCGTACCAGATACCGCTTAAGAACGTAAGGGACTCTTTTGGGCTCCGCTGACTTTGTGTTAAAGCGGGGCCAGCTGTCACCTGACCTGAACCACCTGACTTGACGCCGAGAGCCCCGTGCAGGGAGCTCTGGAAGTTGTAGTTTTCAGCAGTCATAGGAGGATAACGCTTGGTAGGGTTGTGGGAAGGGTGGAAGGGCGGAAGAGCATAGGCACCTTGGCAGGGACAGGAGCTAGGATGTGAGGGGAGATCTAGCTTCTTGTAGGGGAGGGAGGGCTCTTGAGGTCTCTGTCGTCTCTCTGAAACCCAGTGCTCCTGGCTGAAGACCCTGGGACGCCGGGCACTGTCCCGGAACCTCTGACCAATAGATCCCGCCTTCTGTCGTCTCTCCACCTATCGCCGGAGGCCGCTGCGAGGAGCGCGTGGTGTCTGCTTCCCTCGACCAATAGGAGCGGTTAAAAAGATTGACAAGAAGCTCCGCCCCCTTCCTGCCCTCCTGGGTGAAGTGTGCCTCCAGCTTGCAGTACAAGCCAGCGGAGCTGTGCTGTCACCGCTGCCATGGCTTCGCGACCCGTCACCCTCGGTATCGACTTGGGCACCACGTCCGTGAAGGCCGCCCTGTTGGAGGCTGCACCCGGCCACCCATCCGGGTTCGTGGTGCTGGCGAGTTGCGCCCGGGCTGCGAGGGCAGAGACCGAGAGCGCGGCGGCCGGGCCCCAGGTGAGGCAGCGTCCTGGAGCCTCCGCCCCCGGACGATCCAGGGGGCATCTCGGGCAACACCTTTCTGCGAAGAAGTTCCCTGACTGTCCAATCTGTCGGACCTCCGAGGCCTGCTGCCTTTTCCTCTAGGGCCTCAAAGCCTGCTGCAGTTCAAGCTAAGCCGTTAGATTTTGCCCAGGGAGCTTTCCCACCTGCTGACACTGATCTTCCCGCTCTCTGGCTTTTCTGGGGCCCCTGACCATGGCGCTGGATCCCTCTACTCTCTGCCCATCACTTTTTGTACTTTGAGCTGAGAGGACTTGTTTTCAGAGTGATAACCACAGGCCTGACTATCACGCTCGCCGCTCGTGGCCCTGTGCCCTCTAGTTCAGGCGACATTCCCTCCTCCCCCCCTCCCCCCCCATTCCGCAGAAGTGCAAGTGAACTGATAATTTCACTTGGTTACTCAAAAGAATTCCAGCCCCAGCCGAGAGTCCCTGGAGGAAAGTTGTCAGAGCAGGTGGGAAGACACTGAGATAAGCTGATTAAGTTTTAAAAAAAGAATCAGACTGATTATTAGACACTACACCCACTGGCTATTGAAAACTAGAAGATAGAAAAGTACATATCCAGGGGTCCACAGGATGGTTCAGCAGTAATAACAACTGCTGAGTGAGCCTGGTGACCGAATTCTGTCTTCAGAACCCGTCATGGAGGGAAAGAACTGACTTCTGAAAAGCTGTCCCCTGACGGCCACATGTGCCCCATGACAGGCACACATACATATATGTATACACATAAACACATATACATATTAATGCACACTATATAAATATATGCACATATACAGTATATATACACACATACATATACACACATATATATATAAAACACAGACACATATATACATGCTATATATATTCACACACATATAGTATATATACACACATACACACATATATGTATATATATACACACACTAAATACATATATATACACTATATACATACAAACATCTTTTTTTTAAAAGATTTATTTATTGTTATATGTAAGTACACTGTAGCTGTCTTCAGACACACCAGAAGAGGGCATCAGATCCCATTACAGATGGTTGTGAGCCACCATGTGGTTGCTGGGATTTGAACTCAGGACCTTTGGAAGAGCAGTCAGTGCTCTTAACCACTGAGCCATCTCACCAGCCCACAAACATCTTTTAAACAAACCTAATGAATTAAAGACAGTGGATTCTGTTGGGAGATGATAGGCTCCGAATGGCCTCAGATTCCACTCCTGTTAGTTTCCTGAAAGGGTCAGCTTATAGTCAGTGAATTTACTGACTATATGAATGTCAAGGTGAGAGTTCAACCTCTCACTTTTTTCTTGGTCTCAATTTGTTCTCTGATCTGAACTAGGTGGTCACTGAGGCTTCCTCCAGCCAGAAACTTGGCTTGAGTGCAGTACCCCACACTTGAGCTTCATGTCTCAAATGCTCTTGCCAAGGGTCTGTATTCAGTTCTTTGGGGGTTCAGAATCCACTTTGCTAGGGTGTATTAGAGAAAATAAAGATTGTGGGAGCACTTCTAATTTTCCCAGAGGCCTTCACATTTAATTTGGTGGGGGCCTCAGGGCATTTTAGAATGACTACTTGACTTCATGAATTATGACATGGAGAAATTGGCTCTGATCCTGGGGAAGTAAGGAGCTGGGCCAGGATTATAGTACAGTGGGTTCAGGCACTGCCCTTTTCTCATGAAATTGATCTCCCTCCTGTTAGGAGATAGGGTCTTGCTGGCCTCAAACTTGGATCTTCCTCACTAAGCTGAGATTACAGGTGTGTTCCACCTCATGCAGCTAAAGTACAAGGTTTTGGAGGGAGACAGACTCTTAGTTGCTTGTCTCTGGCTCAGGCTCCTCAGTTGTAGGGTGCAGGGATGAGTGACTTTGAATGAGTTGCTGAGTACTCTTTTCAAGTCTGAAGTTCTAGGGCCTGATCTGGGTATGGACCCACTGATGTTTTCAACCAAGAAAGAGCAGCAACAATGGCTTTCCTGTTACAGTATGGGTGTGCCCATTATCCCAGGGCTGTCCGTGGTCCAGCTCAACCCTAAAATGAACACAACCTCCTTGTCTTTACTTCCCGCTGGCTCATTTTCCTCCTCCATGCTCACTACCCACACAACTCACTCACCCTGGACCCATTTTAAACAGAGGCCCTCTGTCCTGAGATGATGCGCCATCTGATGGCCGTTTGGGGACTTTTCAGCTACCACTGTCTAACAAGAGATGCAAATCACAAATGTGGGCCACACATGTAATTTTCAGCTTTCGAGTAGCTATTTTAAAAGAAGTGAAAGGAATGGGTAAAATTAATTTAATTTAAAAGTTTATCTATTTATTATTTATTTATTTATTTATTTAGAGGCAGAGTCCCACTATGTAAACCTGGCTGGCTAGGAACTTGCTATGTAATAAAGTTCTACCTGCTTCTGCCTTCTGAGTGCTGGGATAAAATTAAGCTTCATTATGTAGTTTTACTTAATGTGTATAAAATATCATTTTAACATTCAATAGTAGAGATGTGTTAATGAGGTATTGTGCATTATTCATATTAGCTCTGAACTAGAGTGTGTGCACTTAAATGCTCATGTGTATGTGTATGCATGCATAGGCCAGAGGCCAACCTTGTACTGTATTCCTTAGTCCTCAGGTTTTTTATTTAAATATTTATTTATTTATTTAATGTATATGAGTACACTGTAGTTGTACAGATGGTTGTGAGCCATCATGTGGTTGCTGGGAATTAAACTTAGGACCTTTGCTTACTCTGGCCCCGCTCGCTCTGGCCCAAAGATTTATTTATTATTATATGTAAGTACACTGTAGCTGTCTTCAGACGCACCAGAAGAGGGTGGCAGGTCTCGTTACAGGTGGTTGTGAGCCACCATGTGGTTGTGAGCCACCATGTGGTTGCTGGGATTTGAACTCAGGACCTTCGGAAGAGCAGTCAGTGCTCTTACTCTCTGAGCCATCTCTCCAGCCCTAGTCCTCAGGTTTTATTCATGACCATCTCTGTCCTTTTTAAAGTATCTCTTGCTGGCCTGGTGCTTGACAAATAGGTTGGCTGTTGCTTCAGAGCCCTAGGGATCCGCCTATTTCTGCCTCCCCAGTGCTAGTGTTACAAGTGACAAAGCCCAGCATCAGACTTTTTAAAACATGGGTTCCAGGGGTTAAACTCAGGTCCTTATGCCTGTATGGCAAGTGCTTGACTGACCTCCATCCCCTTAGCCCTCAGATGTAACTTATACAAATAAAACATTTCAGTTCAGACTGGACACCTACGGGTTATGGCTGCCATTCTGGACGGTGTCCTAAGCAATGCCCCCTCCACTTATTTCTTTCACCACTCCCCTCCCTGGCTTTCTTCCTCTGTGGAGATCAAGCACGGGACCTCCTTTGTGTCTCTCACTGCTGTCTACTTTGGCTGCCACAGTGACGGGCTTCTTGTTAGGGTCTGGGGCTGGCTGCTCAGGACATGCTCTCTACACAATCCGCTCCATCCCCTGCTCACCCTGACTTATCTTCTTTCTTCGTTCTTCCTCTGTGTTGACCTGCCAGGCTAAACTATCCTGACCATGCTTCAGTTTGTTCCCAGGAGGATGATATCCCCCAGTTTGGCATCTTTCACTCTACTGAGAATGTTGATACAGTGGAAATTAAAGGTCCTAGCCTAGTCTCTCTTCACCCAAACACATGGACTTCTCCATTTCTCTTAGTTGTGTCAAGACCAAGCTGCAAGCTGGATGTCAGCTCCTTGGGAGACCGAGGCTGGAAGGGGGATGGCTGAGACAGGAGTTCAGAGCCAGCCTGGGCAATAGGGCAAGGTGGCTTCTCCCACTCCTCTCCTTGTCCCCACAAAGACCAGTCTACAGGGCATTAGGCCTGCCTTCCACCCCACTTGAAAGCTCACCCTCAGGCTCAGTCAGAAAGACTGAGGGATGTAGCCCTCATGCAGAAACTTTTCTTTCTCGGTGATGAATCTCCATCCTTTGGGTTTGTTTTTGAGTTCTGAGGAGACTCATCTTACCAGCTAATTTCTGCTCCTCCCTTATCATGTAGAACTTTCCAGATTCTCCATATTCCCTATTCTTTCTTCCTTCCTTCTATAAATGAGCGGTAATATAAACTTCACTGGGTTCTCGTAGCCTCTTCTCTCCATGCTGTGATTCATTCATTTATTTATTTTTGTCTTCTTGCTTGTTAATAAATCTATTTGCCTTTTCTCCTGTTGAATCTGTGTGCAGTCATTCATTCCAGCCCACCCACCAGGAATGGAGGGGAGGGAGGGGAATTTCACCTGCCACCACACTGCCAGACACTTCCCTCTGTCTCTAGCCCTACCCTTCCACATTCCTTGTTCGGAGACCCTCTGCTTATTTCTCCTATTGATGGTGGAATAGGCTTTTCTCAGCAGAGCTTAATATATCAGTTGAACTGTCCAATGCTGTGCTTCCTCCCTGAAGGTGGGAAATGGGCCTTTGTTGGACAGTCTCAGGCTAGCACAGCTGGAGCTAGCCAGACCATATTTTGGGAATGATTTTTCTCTCTAAGAGATCCCTGGAGGCCTTCCGTCATTGGTCCGTCTGTTTGTCTGCCCGTGCCCACCCTGTCCTGTTCTGTTTTTAGGGGCGGGAGCAGGATGTGACTAGAATCATCCAAGCCCTAAATGAATGCCTTGATGCCCTTCCCCGGCAGCAGCTCCAGAGAGTTGGGGGCATCGGAGTGTCTGGACAGATGCATGGTATCCTATTTTGGAAAGCAGGACAAGGTATGCTGGGTGTGGGTAATGATTTCATGCTGCAGTCACTTACCAGACCAAGAACAGGGCGGCAAAGGGCTCTTGGACCAGGGTCAGGTTGTCCTGGCATGGGCCTAGTGCCTTGCTCCTCAGGACAGCCTGTTATATGCTGTCACCTGTGTGTTGTGTACATTTTGTCTGGGTCAAATGTGTAATGAAGACTCAAACTGTCTGCTTGTGTATCCATGTACATTACTTGTGGACAGTCAGAGGAGAAAGTGAGTTTGAATTTTCCTCAGGATTTAGTAGAGAGGATTTCCCATAGCTTTCTTTTTATTGTGACAGGGGCAACAGGATTAGCTGTAACTGGACAAGATGCTAGTGGAAACTGGATTTGAGCATTTAAAAAAGTATATAAAATTTATTATGCTCATGTGGTGTGTGTAGGTGTGTGTGTTCTCGTCTACTAGAGGTCTAGGGATGGAATTCAGGTGGTAAGATTTGTCTATAAGCACTTTCAGCTGCTCAGCCATCTTGTTGGTCCTGGGTATAGTTTTTTTTTTAAATAAATAAACAAATAAATAAATAAATAAATTAATTTGTTTAGATTTGGTCTTGTATAGCTCAGGCTGGCCTTGAACTCACTATGTAGCTAACACTAGTCTCGAACTCCTGATCCTCTTGCCTCTACTTCCAACTACCCAGGGTAGTACTTGGAAGGGATTTGACCCTGGGGCCTCATGTGTGCTAGGCAAGTACTCTATCAGTGAACTATGCCCCAGTTCCTTTTTTTAATTTTTTTTTTATTTTGAGGTAGTGACTTGATAAATTGCCTAGGCTGGCCTTGAACTCACAATAGCTCAGGCAGGCTGCAAAAAAAAAAAAAAAAAAAAAAAAAAATTATGACCTTCCTGTCTCAACCTCTTAAGTAGCTGGAATTACAGGTCTGTGACACCCTCCCACCCCCCCGAGCTGGGTAGAGTTTCTAATCTTTACATAATTTCACATAATTCTAGTTGCTATCACTTTAACAGGCAAAACATTCCTCCTCCTCCTCCTCCTCCACCTCCTCTTCCTCCTCCTCCTCTTCTTCTTCTTCCTCCTCCTCTTCCTCCTCTTCCTCTTCTTCTTCTTCCTCCTCTTCTTCCTCCTCCTCTTCCTCCTCCTCCTCCTCCTCCTCCTCTTCTTCCTCCTCCTCCTCCTCCTCCTCCTCCTCCTCCTCCTCCTCCTCCTCCTCCTCTTCTTCTTCTTCTTTTTCTTCTTCCTCCTCCTCCTCCTTTCCCTCCTCCTCCTCTCCCTCCCCCTCCCCCTCCCCCTCCTCTCCTTTTCTTGTTATTTGGTCCTGGGAATGGGACCTGAGGCCTCATGCACGCTGAGCATGTACCTGCGAAGCATCCCTTCATCTGTCATTTGAGGGAAGTCTGTGGCAGTGCAAAGGTGGTGACCTATTCTGTGTGGCCCTTAGGAGGAGACCGTGCCAGACAAACAACAAGGAGCACTTCAGGGGCCAGGTGTCAGGCTATAGATGTTACCTGCATGACCTCACCTGTCTTTCTCAACAGCTTTATGATGCGTGTGACTGCCAACACTGTGCAGATGGGGAGCAGGAAGTTCAGAGAGGTTAGAATAACATGCTCTTGGCCACACAGCAGCAATCCAGGTCTGTCCTGCTTCTGATACAGCTTTCAAAGACCAGAACCACAGGAGAGTAGTGGTTAGGGAGGGAGGGGCTTCCCAACTAAATGTCCACAGAAGAAATAGACTTTACAGCACCTCACCAACTCCCTCAGTTGCTTGGCATTACTTTTTTTTTTTTTTTTAATATTCATTTACTATTATATCTAAGTACACTGTAACTGTCTTCAGACGCACCAGAAGAGGGTGTCCGATCTCTTTATGGATGGTTGTGAGCCACCATGTGGTTGCTGGGATTTGAACTCAGGACTTTCAGAAGAACAGTCAGTGCTCTTAGCCGCTGAGCCATCTCGCCATCTCCCAGGCATTACTTTTTTTTTTAAATGATAGAAAATATATTGCTATAAACCAGAAAGGATAGTATTATATTACAAAACTATCACTCAGCCTCACAAATAGTACCCGTTTGAGTGCAGATGGGTGTATTTATTTATTTATTTATTTATTAAGATGGAGTCTTTGCACCCCCCCCCCCCCCCCCCCCGCCCAGACAAAGACACATGGCATTGCACCTGGCTGAGCACAGGCACTTCAAGCAGAGAAGTGACTAGTTGGGTTGATGGGTGAGGTGGTTAAAAGGCTGGGATGCTGGATTCATTCCTTTCTGCCTGGGAGTTAGCAACTCAGATTCCCTGGGTTATGTGAGTGGTGACTCACCTTGTCTCCTGGTGTGTCCTTGGAGCTGTCCCCTCCCTCCCCTGCCTGCCTTTGTCAGGTTCTTTCAGACAAGCTGGCTGCTTGGCTCCAAGCACCAGCAGAACGGGGATGAGGGCCCCAGAGGGACTGCTCCTAGGGAGTCTAGGTTGTAAAAGCTTTTCAACGCTCTAATTCTACATTAACAAGAATAAATGTCCTTTTAATACTAAAACCCTTCCTAAAGCGGAGAGCAGAGATCTAATGATTGTGGTCTGGTCATCTCTGCCTTCCTTTCTTGTGTCTCCTCGACTCTGTACCGACCACACAAACCATCAGCCACATCACTGGAAGTGCAGCCTAAAATTTCACGGAGCCAGCCTGCTGCCTTCTCATTTTGTTTGTGCTTCTGGGAAGGAGGGAGTGTGTTTACTGCCGCTGATTCCTGTTGATGGAGTCCAGCGAAGTCAGCTATGGGATCGAGTTGTGCCATTTTTAATGGTAGCCATAATTCAGGTTGGTTTTAGTACCTACCACATGCAAGCCCAGTCCTGTCCTCCTGGGAGACATAGCTTTTGAGAGTAGAAACCTGTACCTTCCACCACACGGCCAGCATGGTCGGGCGCCTGCAGAGGTCTAAGTGCTACAGTGAGGACACAGGCCGTCTAGTGGGGTACTGGGCGCGATGAGGATTTCTGCAAGGCCTGTGGTTAGGTCTGTTTTCAGAGTCTACTTTCAGGCTCAGTAAAAGAGAGAGAGAAAGAGGAGTCATAAAGAAAAGCTAAAAGGCGAACCGCAGGTGGGACGAAAATATCTGCGAATGTTGAATAGGTGAAGGACAGACAACCAGCAAAGAAAAATTAGATGGATCAAGGGTCCTGACCAACAAGGGTACCTGCAAGAGGAAATACCGAGGAGACGATGCTCAATGTCATCTGCAATTAGGAGAATGCAGATGTCAACAACCACAAGACATCATTTTACACCCACTGGGCTGAAAGAAACCAGAAAGCCTGGGAATATCAAGAGTTGTCAAAGTTAAAAATGTTGCTGTTGGTATTTAACTGATGTAAATTAGCAGAGCTGTTTTGGAGGGCGGCTTGGCAAGGCCTATTTAAAAAGACAGACATTGTACTACTTGGAACCGGTCCAGGAGAAGTACTGGAGAAGGCATTGTCACCACCCTTCACTGCATCTTTGTTTGTGATGGTAAAAATGTGACATTTACCTGTGGGGACTCATGACATACACCCAGTCTGGCCCATGCTGTGGGATGACATTTGGTGATTAGAATAAGGCACATTCAAGCATACTGACACACAGAGAACTCAAAACATGTTTATTGGGCAGCAGTACACACAGTAGAGTATTCTCGTCTAGACAAAAACACCCAGGCCAGCTACACAAAACAAGACCTGTTGTGTGAGTGGCAACAATAGACAGTCATCCAGTGAGAATACAGTGATAAGAAGGGGGTTGTGCCTAAGTGGGGGATGGGCAAAGAGGACCTTTGCCCTGCCTGTAATATTTGAAGATTTTTTTTAAAACTGAGAATATGTTTATTTATTACTATGTCATTAAAAGCTTCAAAGTAGAGCAGGTCTTTACCAAAGGGAAGGAAGAAGAAATGAAGAATGGGAAGAGGAGGGACCCACCAGGTCAGATTCTGGGAACAGGCTTCTTAGATTTCCATTACTGAGTCTACCATACTGATTATTAGGTCTGAGAAGCTGGGCAAATTTTAAAAGCATCTTGCTTCATTTTTTTCTCATGTGGGGACAACAATCACATAATCAATTCTCAGCACCCCCAGAGCTGCTCACAGCTGTCTCAATCCCAGTCCCAGTGTAATGTTGTGCCCTCTTCTGGCGTCCACAGGTACTGCATGAATGTGGTGCACAGATGATACACATGTAAATAGAACATCCACACACATTAAAAAAAAAATTACCACATAGAGTAAATGAATTACTATTTTTAAAGTGTGTCAATCTATGGTACATTATAAGCATTCTATTTTTGTGATAAAGTTACAATTCAAACAGTGTAAAAATGGGATCAAAAGAGTTTTGGAGACAGATGAAGGGATTGAGGTAAAGCTTCAGGACTGAGGTAAGATGCCCACACTTAGATTCAGGTGGCAGTGCAGCTGTGGAAAGTCCTATCCGTGGAGGAGCTGCCCATTCCTGTCCCCGCCTCCCAGGGCCACATAACACCAGGCACATGTCGTAGGTCCCGAATGTCCCAGCTTCTATCTGTAACCTCCCTTTGCTGGGCTGTACATCAGGAAAACTGACAGACAGACCGACTAGGTCCTGTGCTGCACATCAGGAATACTGACAGACAGACAGACTAGGTCCTGTGCTGCACATCAAGAATACTGACAGACAGACTAGGTCCTGTGCTGCACATCAAGAATGCTGACAGACAGACAGACAGACTAGGTTCTGGGCTGCATGTCAGGAATACTGACTGACAGACAGACAGACTAGGTCCTGGGCTGCATGTCAGGAATACCGACAGACAGACAGACTAGGTCCTGGGCTGCATGTCAGGAATACTGACTGACAGACAGACAGACTACGTCCTGGGCTGCATGTCAGGAATACCGACAGACAGACAGACAGACTAGGTCCTGGGCTGCATGTCAGGAATACTGACTGACAGACAGACAGACTAGGTCCTGGGCTGCATGTCAAGAATACCGACAGACAGACAGACAGATTAGGTCCTGGGCTGCATGTGAGGAATACCGACATACAGACAGACTAGGTCCTGGGCTGCATGTCAGGAATACTGACTGACAGACAGACAGATTAGGTCCTGGGCTGCATGTCAGGAATACTGACTGACAGACAGACAGACTAGGTCCTGGGCTGCATGTCAGGAATACT
>JADRCD010240980.1:0-11840 GCA_019843815.1 Montemys delectorum
CCTGTTCAGTGAGCACCCGAGATTCCCTAAATGCTTCCCCATGCTAACAGGGCATTTTACCCCCTAAGCCCTCAGCCAATGACCTCTGCCCATCCTGGATGTTCCTACCTTCAGTCCCCAAAACTTTATAAGCCGGTCTTGGAGTGGTCATTCACCATACCCACTCACAGGGCTTCCAAAACCACGCCCATCCCTCTTTGTCTCTACTCCCACTGCCCCTGTGGACCTAACTGGCCACAATCCACGAGAGTGGGGAGACCCACATTCCTCAAGGGATAGCACAGTTTGGACAAGGAATATGTTCCCTGGAGATGAACTATCCAGGTGCCAGGTTTCCCCTTTACTTGTATGATTTTGGAATACTTACTAACCCATGCTTCCTAATGGGGAAACAGGGACAGTGGTATTTTCACCACAGAATTACAGTGAGATGAAATATAAGGCATACATTCTCAAAGGGGCTAAAACAGCCTCTGGAGGTCTGAAAAACAGCTGTAACAACTGTTTATCTCTCTCCCAAATGTCATAATACAAAAAATAGAGCTTACCAGCTGTATTAAAAGTTTAAAGAGGCGGATTGATAAGATTAAAAAAAAAAAGTTGAGAAACAATGATGTAATGTTATTAATACTAGCACCCAGGGCTTCCAGCAAGCATAGGTAGTTATTTTCCTCAATATTACTGAAAAGGCAAGACCCGTATCCTCTCTTTCTCTGGGAGAATCAACAGGAGCTCCTGGAACGGTCCTATCGGCAGCTACCCCTCAACCCCAAGCTATCTGCACATTTCCAAGGCAGGTTCAGGCGGCGCCACAGAAGGCAAGCAAGGGGTCCTAGTGCCACCGGCACCAGCTGGCAGCCGGTGTCAATACTTTTGCTTTGTTCACCAACACCAGGCCCTACAACCTGGGGATGTGAGGGCCTGGGTTGGGGCCAGAGGCTAGAAACCCAGGCGCTGCTGAAAGAGGCTAGATTCGCGGTTGGTTGCCCCTCTGAGGTGCGGGGCTAATGTCTGTTGGGGTGGGTGGTGTCCTACCAGAAAAAGGGATAGCTGTCCTGATCGCGCTGGTTCTCACCTGACAGCTTCCCAGGCCTGGTGGACGGACTTCACCGAGAAAGCAGCAATCTCGTACCAGATACCGCTTAAGAACGTAAGGGACTCTTTTGGGCTCCGCTGACTTTGTGTTAAAGCGGGGCCAGCTGTCACCTGACCTGAACCACCTGACTTGACGCCGAGAGCCCCGTGCAGGGAGCTCTGGAAGTTGTAGTTTTCAGCAGTCATAGGAGGATAACGCTTGGTAGGGTTGTGGGAAGGGTGGAAGGGCGGAAGAGCATAGGCACCTTGGCAGGGACAGGAGCTAGGATGTGAGGGGAGATCTAGCTTCTTGTAGGGGAGGGAGGGCTCTTGAGGTCTCTGTCGTCTCTCTGAAACCCAGTGCTCCTGGCTGAAAGACCCTGGGACGCCGGGCACTGTCCCGGAACCTCTGACCAATAGATCCCGCCTTCTGTCGTCTCTCCACCTATCGCCGGAGGCCGCTGCGAGGAGCGCGTGGTGTCTGCTTCCCTCGACCAATAGGAGCGGTTAAAAAGATTGACAAGAAGCTCCGCCCCCTTCCTGCCCTCCTGGGTGAAGTGTGCCTCCAGCTTGCAGTACAAGCCAGCGGAGCCGTGCTGTCACCGCTGCCATGGCTTCGCGACCCGTCACCCTCGGTATCGACTTGGGCACCACGTCCGTGAAGGCCGCCCTGTTGGAGGCTGCACCCGGCCACCCATCCGGGTTCGTGGTGCTGGCGAGTTGCGCCCGGGCTGCGAGGGCAGAGACCGAGAGCGCGGCGGCCGGGCCCCAGGTGAGGCAGCGTCCTGGAGCCTCCGCCCCCGGACGATCCAGGGGGCATCTCGGGCAACACCTTTCTGCGAAGAAGTTCCCTGACTGTCCAATCTGTCGGACCTCCGAGGCCTGCTGCCTTTTCCTCTAGGGCCTCAAAGCCTGCTGCAGTTCAAGCTAAGCCGTTAGATTTTGCCCAGGGAGCTTTCCCACCTGCTGACACTGATCTTCCCGCTCTCTGGCTTTTCTGGGGCCCCTGACCATGGCGCTGGATCCCTCTACTCTCCGCCCATCACTTTTTGTACTTTGAGCTGAGAGGACTTGTTTTCAGAGTGATAACCACAGGCCTGACTATCACGCTCGCCGCTCGTGGCCCTGTGCCCTCTAGTTCAGGCGACATTCCCTCCTCCCCCCCTCCCCCCCCATTCCGCAGAAGTGCAAGTGAACTGATAATTTCACTTGGTTACTCAAAAGAATTCCAGCCCCAGCCGAGAGTCCCTGGAGGAAAGTTGTCAGAGCAGGTGGGAAGACACTGAGATAAGCTGATTAAGTTTTAAAAAAAGAATCAGACTGATTATTAGACACTACACCCACTGGCTATTGAAAACTAGAAGATAGAAAAGTACATATCCAGGGGTCCACAGGATGGTTCAGCAGTAATAACAACTGCTGAGTGAGCCTGGTGACCGAATTCTGTCTTCAGAACCCGTCATGGAGGGAAAGAACTGACTTCTGAAAAGCTGTCCCCTGACGGCCACATGTGCCCCATGACAGGCACACATACATATATGTATACACATAAACACATATACATATTAACGCACACTATATAAATATATACACATATACAGTATATATACACACATACATATACACACATATATATATAAAACACAGACACATATATACATGCTATATATATTCACACACATATAGTATATATACACACATACACACATATATGTATATATATACACACACTAAATACATATATATACACTATATACATACAAACATCTTTTTTTTAAAAGATTTATTTATTGTTATATGTAAGTACACTGTAGCTGTCTTCAGACACACCAGAAGAGGGCATCAGATCCCATTACAGATGGTTGTGAGCCACCATGTGGTTGCTGGGATTTGAACTCAGGACCTTTGGAAGAGCAGTCAGTGCTCTTAACCACTGAGCCATCTCACCAGCCCACAAACATCTTTTAAACAAACCTAATGAATTAAAGACAGTGGATTCTGTTGGGAGATGATAGGCTCCGAATGGCCTCAGATTCCACTCCTGTTAGTTTCCTGAAAGGGTCAGCTTATAGTCAGTGAATTTACTGACTATATGAATGTCAAGGTGAGAGTTCAACCTCTCACTTTTTTCTTGGTCTCAATTTGTTCTCTGATCTGAACTAGGTGGTCACTGAGGCTTCCTCCAGCCAGAAACTTGGCTTGAGTGCAGTACCCCACACTTGAGCTTCATGTCTCAAATGCTCTTGCCAAGGGTCTGTATTCAGTTCTTTGGGGGTTCAGAATCCACTTTGCTAGGGTGTATTAGAGAAAATAAAGATTGTGGGAGCACTTCTAATTTTCCCAGAGGCCTTCACATTTAATTTGGTGGGGGCCTCAGGGCATTTTAGAATGACTACTTGACTTCATGAATTATGACATGGAGAAATTGGCTCTGATCCTGGGGAAGTAAGGAGCTGGGCCAGGATTATAGTACAGTGGGTTCAGGCACTGCCCTTTTCTCATGAAATTGATCTCCCTCCTGTTAGGAGATAGGGTCTTGCTGGCCTCAAACTTGGATCTTCCTCACTAAGCTGAGATTACAGGTGTGTTCCACCTCATGCAGCTAAAGTACAAGGTTTTGGAGGGAGACAGACTCTTAGTTGCTTGTCTCTGGCTCAGGCTCCTCAGTTGTAGGGTGCAGGGATGAGTGACTTTGAATGAGTTGCTGAATACTCTTTTCAAGTCTGAAGTTCTAGGGCCTGATCTGGGTATGGACCCACTGATGTTTTCAACCAAGAAAGAGCAGCAACAATGGCTTTCCTGTTACAGTATGGGTGTGCCCATTATCCCAGGGCTGTCCGTGGTCCAGCTCAACCCTAAAATGAACACAACCTCCTTGTCTTTACTTCCCGCTGGCTCATTTTCCTCCTCCATGCTCACTACCCACACAACTCACTCACCCTGGACCCATTTTAAACAGAGGCCCTCTGTCCTGAGATGATGCGCCATCTGATGGCCGTTTGGGGACTTTTCAGCTACCACTGTCTAACAAGAGATGCAAATCACAAATGTGGGCCACACATGTAATTTTCAGCTTTCGAGTAGCTATTTTAAAAGAAGTGAAAGGAATGGGTAAAATTAATTTAATTTAAAAGTTTATCTATTTATTATTTATTTATTTATTTATTTAGAGGCAGAGTCCCACTATGTAAACCTGGCTGGCTAGGAACTTGCTATGTAATAAAGTTCTACCTGCTTCTGCCTTCTGAGTGCTGGGATAAAATTAAGCTTCATTATGTAGTTTTACTTAATGTGTATAAAATATCATTTTAACATTCAATAGTAGAGATGTGTTAATGAGGTATTGTGCATTATTCATATTAGCTCTGAACTAGAGTGTGAGCACTTAAATGCTCATGTGTATGTGTATGCATGCATAGGCCAGAGGCCAACCTTGTACTGTATTCCTTAGTCCTCAGGTTTTTTATTTAAATATTTATTTATTTATTTAATGTATATGAGTACACTGTAGTTGTACAGATGGTTGTGAGCCATCATGTGGTTGCTGGGAATTAAACTTAGGACCTTTGCTTACTCTGGCCCCGCTCGCTCTGGCCCAAAGATTTATTTATTATTATATGTAAGTACACTGTAGCTGTCTTCAGACGCACCAGAAGAGGGTGGCAGGTCTCGTTACAGGTGGTTGTGAGCCACCATGTGGTTGTGAGCCACCATGTGGTTGCTGGGATTTGAACTCAGGACCTTCGGAAGAGCAGTCAGTGCTCTTACTCTCTGAGCCATCTCTCCAGCCCTAGTCCTCAGGTTTTATTCATGACCATCTCTGTCCTTTTTAAAGTATCTCTTGCTGGCCTGGTGCTTGACAAATAGGTTGGCTGTTGCTTCAGAGCCCTAGGGATCCGCCTATTTCTGCCTCCCCAGTGCTAGTGTTACAAGTGACAAAGCCCAGCATCAGACTTTTTAAAACATGGGTTCCAGGGGTTAAACTCAGGTCCTTATGCCTGTATGGCAAGTGCTTGACTGACCTCCATCCCCTTAGCCCTCAGATGTAACTTATACAAATAAAACATTTCAGTTCAGACTGGACACCTACGGGTTATGGCTGCCATTCTGGACGGTGTCCTAAGCAATGCCCCCTCCACTTATTTCTTTCACCACTCCCCTCCCTGGCTTTCTTCCTCTGTGGAGATCAAGCACGGGACCTCCTTTGTGTCTCTCACTGCTGTCTACTTTGGCTGCCACAGTGACGGGCTTCTTGTTAGGGTCTGGGGCTGGCTGCTCAGGACATGCTCTCTACACAATCCGCTCCATCCCCTGCTCACCCTGACTTATCTTCTTTCTTCGTTCTTCCTCTGTGTTGACCTGCCAGGCTAAACTATCCTGACCATGCTTCAGTTTGTTCCCAGGAGGATGATATCCCCCAGTTTGGCATCTTTCACTCTACTGAGAATGTTGATACAGTGGAAATTAAAGGTCCTAGCCTAGTCTCTCTTCACCCAAACACATGGACTTCTCCATTTCTCTTAGTTGTGTCAAGACCAAGCTGCAAGCTGGATGTCAGCTCCTTGGGAGACCGAGGCTGGAAGGGGGATGGCTGAGACAGGAGTTCAGAGCCAGCCTGGGCAATAGGGCAAGGTGGCTTCTCCCACTCCTCTCCTTGTCCCCACAAAGACCAGTCTACAGGGCATTAGGCCTGCCTTCCACCCCACTTGAAAGCTCACCCTCAGGCTCAGTCAGAAAGACTGAGGGATGTAGCCCTCATGCAGAAACTTTTCTTTCTCGGTGATGAATCTCCATCCTTTGGGTTTGTTTTTGAGTTCTGAGGAGACTCATCTTACCAGCTAATTTCTGCTCCTCCCTTATCATGTAGAACTTTCCAGATTCTCCATATTCCCTATTCTTTCTTCCTTCCTTCTATAAATGAGCGGTAATATAAACTTCACTGGGTTCTCGTAGCCTCTTCTCTCCATGCTGTGATTCATTCATTTATTTATTTTTGTCTTCTTGCTTGTTAATAAATCTATTTGCCTTTTCTCCTGTTGAATCTGTGTGCAGTCATTCATTCCAGCCCACCCACCAGGAATGGAGGGGAGGGAGGGGAATTTCACCTGCCACCACACTGCCAGACACTTCCCTCTGTCTCTAGCCCTACCCTTCCACATTCCTTGTTCGGAGACCCTCTGCTTATTTCTCCTATTGATGGTGGAATAGGCTTTTCTCAGCAGAGCTTAATATATCAGTTGAACTGTCCAATGCTGTGCTTCCTCCCTGAAGGTGGGAAATGGGCCTTTGTTGGACAGTCTCAGGCTAGCACAGCTGGAGCTAGCCAGACCATATTTTGGGAATGATTTTTCTCTCTAAGAGATCCCTGGAGGCCTTCCGTCATTGGTCCGTCTGTTTGTCTGCCCGTGCCCACCCTGTCCTGTTCTGTTTTTAGGGGCAGGAGCAGGATGTGACTAGAATCATCCAAGCCCTAAATGAATGCCTTGATGCCCTTCCCCGGCAGCAGCTCCAGAGAGTTGGGGGCATCGGAGTGTCTGGACAGATGCATGGTATCCTATTTTGGAAAGCAGGACAAGGTATGCTGGGTGTGGGTAATGATTTCATGCTGCAGTCACTTACCAGACCAAGAACAGGGCGGCAAAGGGCTCTTGGACCAGGGTCAGGTTGTCCTGGCATGGGCCTAGTGCCTTGCTCCTCAGGACAGCCTGTTATATGCTGTCACCTGTGTGTTGTGTACATTTTGTCTGGGTCAAATGTGTAATGAAGACTCAAACTGTCTGCTTGTGTATCCATGTACATTACTTGTGGACAGTCAGAGGAGAAAGTGAGTTTGAATTTTCCTCAGGATTTAGTAGAGAGGATTTCCCATAGCTTTCTTTTTATTGTGACAGGGGCAACAGGATTAGCTGTAACTGGACAAGATGCTAGTGGAAACTGGATTTGAGCATTTAAAAAAGTATATAAAATTTATTATGCTCATGTGGTGTGTGTAGGTGTGTGTGTTCTCGTCTACTAGAGGTCTAGGGATGGAATTCAGGTGGTAAGATTTGTCTATAAGCACTTTCAGCTGCTCAGCCATCTTGTTGGTCCTGGGTATAGTTTTTTTTTTAAATAAATAAACAAATAAATAAATAAATAAATTAATTTGTTTAGATTTGGTCTTGTATAGCTCAGGCTGGCCTTGAACTCACTATGTAGCTAACACTAGTCTCGAACTCCTGATCCTCTTGCCTCTACTTCCAACTACCCAGGGTAGTACTTGGAAGGGATTTGACCCTGGGGCCTCATGTGTGCTAGGCAAGTACTCTATCAGTGAACTATGCCCCAGTTCCTTTTTTTAATTTTTTTTTTATTTTGAGGTAGTGACTTGATAAATTGCCTAGGCTGGCCTTGAACTCACAATAGCTCAGGCAGGCTGCAAAAAAAAAAAAAAAAAAAAAAAAAAATTATGACCTTCCTGTCTCAACCTCTTAAGTAGCTGGAATTACAGGTCTGTGACACCCTCCCACCCCCCCGAGCTGGGTAGAGTTTCTAATCTTTACATAATTTCACATAATTCTAGTTGCTATCACTTTAACAGGCAAAACATTCCTCCTCCTCCTCCTCCTCCACCTCCTCTTCCTCCTCCTCCTCTTCTTCTTCTTCCTCCTCCTCTTCCTCCTCTTCCTCTTCTTCTTCTTCCTCCTCTTCTTCCTCCTCCTCTTCCTCCTCCTCCTCCTCCTCCTCCTCTTCTTCCTCCTCCTCCTCCTCCTCCTCCTCCTCCTCCTCCTCCTCCTCCTCCTCCTCTTCTTCTTCTTCTTTTTCTTCTTCCTCCTCCTCCTCCTTTCCCTCCTCCTCCTCTCCCTCCCCCTCCCCCTCCCCCTCCTCTCCTTTTCTTGTTATTTGGTCCTGGGAATGGGACCTGAGGCCTCATGCATGCTGAGCATGTACCTGCGAAGCATCCCTTCATCTGTCATTTGAGGGAAGTCTGTGGCAGTGCAAAGGTGGTGACCTATTCTGTGTGGCCCTTAGGAGGAGACCGTGCCAGACAAACAACAAGGAGCACTTCAGGGGCCAGGTGTCAGGCTATAGATGTTACCTGCATGACCTCACCTGTCTTTCTCAACAGCTTTATGATGCGTGTGACTGCCAACACTGTGCAGATGGGGAGCAGGAAGTTCAGAGAGGTTAGAATAACATGCTCTTGGCCACACAGCAGCAATCCAGGTCTGTCCTGCTTCTGATACAGCTTTCAAAGACGAGAACCACAGGAGAGTAGTGGTTAGGGAGGGAGGGGCTTCCCAACTAAATGTCCACAGAAGAAATAGACTTTACAGCACCTCACCAACTCCCTCAGTTGCTTGGCATTACTTTTTTTTTTTTTTTTAATATTCATTTACTATTATATCTAAGTACACTGTAACTGTCTTCAGACGCACCAGAAGAGGGTGTCCGATCTCTTTATGGATGGTTGTGAGCCACCATGTGGTTGCTGGGATTTGAACTCAGGACTTTCAGAAGAACAGTCAGTGCTCTTAGCCGCTGAGCCATCTCGCCATCTCCCAGGCATTACTTTTTTTTTAAATGATAGAAAATATATTGCTATAAACCAGAAAGGATAGTATTATATTACAAAACTATCACTCAGCCTCACAAATAGTACCCGTTTGAGTGCAGATGGGTGTATTTATTTATTTATTTATTTATTAAGATGGAGTCTTTGCACCCCCCCCCCCCCCCCCCCCGCCCAGACAAAGACACATGGCATTGCACCTGGCTGAGCACAGGCACTTCAAGCAGAGAAGTGACTAGTTGGGTTGATGGGTGAGGTGGTTAAAAGGCTGGGATGCTGGATTCATTCCTTTCTGCCTGGGAGTTAGCAACTCAGATTCCCTGGGTTATGTGAGTGGTGACTCACCTTGTCTCCTGGTGTGTCCTTGGAGCTGTCCCCTCCCTCCCCTGCCTGCCTTTGTCAGGTTCTTTCAGACAAGCTGGCTGCTTGGCTCCAAGCACCAGCAGAACGGGGATGAGGGCCCCAGAGGGACTGCTCCTAGGGAGTCTAGGTTGTAAAAGCTTTTCAACGCTCTAATTCTACATTAACAAGAATAAATGTCCTTTTAATACTAAAACCCTTCCTAAAGCGGAGAACAGAGATCTAATGATTGTGGTCTGGTCATCTCTGCCTTCCTTTCTTGTGTCTCCTCGACTCTGTACCGACCACACAAACCATCAGCCACATCACTGGAAGTGCAGCCTAAAATTTCACGGAGCCAGCCTGCTGCCTTCTCATTTTGTTTGTGCTTCTGGGAAGGAGGGAGCGTGTTTACTGCCGCTGATTCCTGTTGATGGAGTCCAGCGAAGTCAGCTATGGGATCGAGTTGTGCCATTTTTAATGGTAGCCATAATTCAGGTTGGTTTTAGTACCTACCACATGCAAGCCCAGTCCTGTCCTCCTGGGAGACATAGCTTTTGAGAGTAGAAACCTGTACCTTCCACCACACGGCCAGCATGGTCGGGCGCCTGCAGAGGTCTAAGTGCTTCAGTGAGGACACAGGCCGTCTAGTGGGGTACTGGGCGCGATGAGGATTTCTGCAAGGCCTGTGGTTAGGTCTGTTTTCAGAGTCTACTTTCAGGCTCAGTAAAAGAGAGAGAGAAAGAGGAGTCATAAAGAAAAGCTAAAAGGCGAACCGCAGGTGGGACGAAAATATCTGCGAATGTTGAATAGGTGAAGGACAGACAACCAGCAAAGAAAAGTTAGATGGATCAAGGGTCCTGACCAACAAGGGTACCTGCAAGAGGAAATACCGAGGAGACGATGCTCAATGTCATCTGCAATTAGGAGAATGCAGATGTCAACAACCACAAGACATCATTTTACACCCACTGGGCTGAAAGAAACCAGAAAGCCTGGGAATATCAAGAGTTGTCAAAGTTAAAAATGTTGCTGTTGGTATTTAACTGATGTAAATTAGCAGAGCTGTTTTGGAGGGCGGCTTGGCAAGGCCTATTTAAAAAGACAGACATTGTACTACTTGGAACCGGTCCAGGAGAAGTACTGGAGAAGGCATTGTCACCACCCTTCACTGCATCTTTGTTTGTGATGGTAAAAATGTGACATTTACCTGTGGGGACTCATGACATACACCCAGTCTGGCCCATGCTGTGGGATGACATTTGGTGATTAGAATAAGGCACATTCAAGCATACTGACACACAGAGAACTCAAAACATGTTTATTGGGCAGCAGTACACACAGTAGAGTATTCTCGTCTAGACAAAAACACCCAGGCCAGCTACACAAAACAAGACCTGTTGTGTGAGTGGCAACAATAGACAGTCATCCAGTGAGAATACAGTGATAAGAAGGGGGTTGTGCCTAAGTGGGGGATGGGCAAAGAGGACCTTTGCCCTGCCTGTAATATTTGAAGATTTTTTTTAAACTGAGAATATGTTTATTTATTACTATGTCATTAAAAGCTTCAAAGTAGAGCAGGTCTTTACCAAAGGGAAGGAAGAAGAAATGAAGAATGGGAAGAGGAGGGACCTACCAGGTCAGATTCTGGGAACAGGCTTCTTAGATTTCCATTACTGAGTCTACCATACTGATTATTAGGTCTGAGAAGCTGGGCAAATTTTAAAAGCATCTTGCTTCATTTTTTTCTCATGTGGGGACAACAATCACATAATCAATTCTCAGCACCCCCAGAGCTGCTCACAGCTGTCTCAATCCCAGTCCCAGTGTAATGTTGTGCCCTCTTCTGGCGTCCACAGGTACTGCATGAATGTGGTGCACAGATGATACACATGTAAATAGAACATCCACACACATTAAAAAAAAAATTACCACATAGAGTAAATGAATTACTATTTTTAAAGTGTGTCAATCTATGGTACATTATAAGCATTCTATTTTTGTGATAAAGTTACAATTCAAACAGTGTAAAAATGGGATCAAAAGAGTTTTGGAGACAGATGAAGGGATTGAGGTAAAGCTTCAGGACTGAGGTAAGATGCCCACACTTAGATTCAGGTGGCAGTGCAGCTGTGGAAAGTCCTATCCGTGGAGGAGCTGCCCATTCCTGTCCCCGCCTCCCAGGGCCACATAACACCAGGCACATGTCGTAGGTCCCGAATGTCCCAGCTTCTATCTGTAACCTCCCTTTGCTGGGCTGTACATCAGGAAAACTGACAGACAGACCGACTAGGTCCTGTGCTGCACATCAGGAATACTGACAGACAGACAGACTAGGTCCTGTGCTGCACATCAAGAATACTGACAGACAGACTAGGTCCTGTGCTGCACATCAAGAATGCTGACAGACAGACAGACAGACTAGGTTCTGGGCTGCATGTCAGGAATACTGACTGACAGACAGACAGACTAGGTCCTGGGCTGCATGTCAGGAATACCGACAGACAGACAGACTAGGTCCTGGGCTGCATGTCAGGAATACTGACTGACAGACAGACAGACTACGTCCTGGGCTGCATGTCAGGAATACCGACAGACAGACAGACAGACTAGGTCCTGGGCTGCATGTCAGGAATACTGACTGACAGACAGACAGACTAGGTCCTGGGCTGCATGTCAAGAATACCGACAGACAGACAGACAGATTAGGTCCTGGGCTGCATGTGAGGAATACCGACATACAGACAGACTAGGTCCTGGGCTGCATGTCAGGAATACTGACTGACAGACAGACAGATTAGGTCCTGGGCTGCATGTCAGGAATACTGACTGACAGACAGACAGACTAGGTCCTGGGCTGCATGTCAGGAATACT
>JADRCD010240990.1:0-10370 GCA_019843815.1 Montemys delectorum
TCTCTCTCTCTCTCTCTCTCTCTCTCTCTCTCTCTCTCTCTCTCTCTTTCTTTCTTGTTTATCAAATATAGTCTAACCCAGATTCTGTGTTTGAGCTTCACAGCACTTTCTGGGAAACTGACAAAGGTCTTCCTCAGCAGACTATGTTGATCCCACTGTATGATGGTTGGTTTTCACTTTATAGATGTTAAAGAAAATGAATGTTTGAAACATAATGAGTTTCAAGTGTCTTTTTCAAAATTTGTGAATAAGGTAAACTATTTTAAAAAATCCCTACAATGTAAATTCCAGATTTGTAGTAACATTTACTTCTTGTCTTTAGTGGGACCTGTGGTGTAACCCATTTTATCCAGCTCTATCTTTTTATTCCCTTATTTTAAAATTAAAATCCAGTTTCTCAATTTGATATATATTAAGCTTTGTGACTTAATCATTTGAGTCAAAATTTCCTTGATTATACTTTGTTTACCATATTTTTGTATCACCTACTGTATAGAAGAAAAAATTTTAAATGCTATTGAGTTTAGTAGATAAAGAAATCCATGAATTGCAATAAATGTTTTCAAGACTTGTGAATTGCCACATGGCAGGGTTCAATCAAAGTTGTTAAACTAATAATTTTGAGAATATGGGCGATAAATTCTGTGTTGTGTGTTTGGTCTAATACTGCTTGTATTTTGTTAATTCGGGTCCCCAAAACTGCACAAGAATCCACCCATCCACATATAAAACACTGAGGAAACCCTGTCCCCTGTTGGTTTCAATTGAAAATAAAGTTGCTGGAGGCCAATGGCAGGGCAGAGAGACAGAAGTGGGATTTTTAGGACCCCTGCAAAAGGGACTGAGGAAAGAAGAAGGAAATCTCACTATGTTAGGAGAAGGAACGGAGAAATGTCATGTGGGAAAGAGAGCATAGCCACTGTGTAGGAGCTGAAGGAGACTGACCCAAGAGGGCTGAACATCTGCTTCTGGGGCAGCCAAGACTGAATATAGGGTTTAGTAAGAAATGACTTGAGAATATCAGAGCAGAATAAATTAGCTACATGGAGGTTAGGAAGTGTCCCAATCATTGAACTGTGTAAGGCATATCAAAATATGAAGGTTGTGTGTGTGTGTGTGTGTGTGTGTGTGTGTGTGTGTGTGTGTTTGAAACCCAGAACAATGTGGATGAATGTGCCACCTCTGCCAGAATCACATTTGCATAGAATCGATAACATCGTGTCGGCAGGGTGGAGCTATAAAAATGAGGTAGTGTTCATTGTCTTCTCTTGGGTTTGTAAAAGTGGTTATAACAGAATTCAGCAATGCTTGTGATGTGAGTTAAAATGCTAAGGTGATGGGGGAGAACCTTCTAAGAAGCATAGTGATCAATGCATAAAGCTGATGGAACACATGCATTGACAATTAGAGGGCAAATATCCTTTATTTAAAGTTTGTACGTTTCTACCCATGCTACTTAGTGCTTATATGAGTTAGCTTGCTTGCAGAAATCATAAGCGATGAGTTACTAATGTCTCACACTTTTCCACTTAGCATTCCACAGAGCAAACAGATGCAATGAATCTTGAAGGCTACTGAGTCTGTTAGTGGATTATCAATATTTGAACTTGGGTAGTCTTTTTTTTTTTTTGCTAGATACATAAAAATGATCTGATTTAACATCAGAGAAGTCATTAGGAATTTGACAAAAGCCATTCTAGTTACGTAGTGCAGAGAGAAACGAAAAGTAAATTCATTAAAGTCCTAGTGGCTATAGAAGTTCATTTTCTTAGAATAGTTTTGGGTGGGAGGGTAGTTGGTTTGTGTGGGTGGCTACTGGATTAAGCAGACAACGGAACCCACCATAAAACATGTTTTCCTGGCAGAGAAGGCAGTGAATAAATCTCACAAGAGCATATGTCTTCTCCATCAGCTTTTTCCCAAGAGGATAACAGGAGCTGCCCTCCAAAGTCCCAGTTTCTCAGTGGGATGACCGCAGCTCTTCATAGTACACAGGTAAAGATTACTGCCTTTTGTATAAGATGAAAGACTCTTCCATGGCTCCAAACATCATGCATAACATGCAAGGTATAAAGTCAATACAGCTGGGGGAAACTTCCCTATTCATAACGTGGTACTGTTCAGAAATGAAGAACACCACATTGTGCTAGATAATAGAATTTTCATGGCTAGCATCTATTGGCAACTTGTCTCAAGCATCTTGCTTTTACCATAGAGACTGACCAGAAGCTACTAGGTAAGTGTACATTCCTGTAGAGAAACACAAGAGTTGGGAACGAACTTACATGAATATTCTAAAGGTGGAAAACTGAGTGATGATGTCAATGTGATTTGGGTTTCTGTATTTAATTACCCCTTTTCTTTGTAATAGTGTGCCTATAGCTTTCCAACAATTGCTTTATCTGTAACATTGTAAGGATAAGAGTATTTTGTCTTGCAAACTTGCATGTTCAAAACAGCTGACGTTCCTTATTTGAATATCCCTTGACCAAGTAAAAGATACTACTCACAATTACTACATAGAGATGTTTCTAAAATTAATCCTAGGTATTAGGCCAATGAAACTAAAACAGCTTCAGCTTGATTGCATGCTATCACAAATTAGGTTGAAGACTTGTAGAAATAAAGAATTTTAAATTTTAAGTAGTATTTCTCTAAAATTGAATACAAGTTGATTCTAATGCATTCAAGTTAAATCAAACTACTTTTTACAGAAGGGCTTTTTAAAGCTTGTCATCAGCTGCAATGGAACTAAAAGAAACAGGATGAAAATAACTCCTGTCATGATTTACAACTTGCCCATTAGTCTCTCAACAGGATAAGCTGAACTTCTATGTGATACTTAGCTTTAAGGACCTGCTTTGGTCTAGCATATAACAGTTTTCCAAGGCCTGAGTGTTTAATATGAATAAAACCTATAAGACTGACCAACGACACAAATGATAGGCATATTTTAGTGGGAAAACACAAACAAATGAAAACTTTATTTTCCCCTGTCTACCCACCCACCTGGACCCTCTTCTACAACATTTAAAATGATTTTTTAATTTGAAATAAAATTAGCCCTAAGTGTGAGGTTTTAACATGTAGGGAGATGAAAAAAGAAAAGAAAATGTCTAAGGCATTCATTTTATCTCCCTCTTAGTTAGCTGTTAATTATAGCCTTGGAAATATTAGGTTGAGATAGTATAGAGTATTATAACTTCCCAATGGGTAAGACGGAACATAGAAGCTCATAGTTTTTAATTTAAATTCTGGCCTGATTTTGAAAATCAACATTATAAGAGAACATTAAAGTTTTGTGTTTTTTCCTCCCCACTCCCAGGCTGGTGCCCCAACTGGTTGGCCTGCAATTCTCGATCTACCTGTCTCATGTTTTGTTGGCCTGAGATAAAGACATCTGTTGCTGGGACTACAGACCCACAAGCCACAAGCCACAGACAATACATACACATAAGTGTGGCAGGTATCAAAAATCTACAGGAAGGGTTTTAACTATTCTAAAAGGGAGCATATTTGGCTTATGTTTGTACTTTTACCTAAATAATTAACAACTAAATTGAAAATGATTTCCTAAAAATAAGTCATAATTAATTTATTTATTGTCAGGATAAAATTTATTTGGGATTGTAACAAGTACTTGCTTTAATGTACTTAGGAGCTAGACAGCACATTAAATTTTTCTCTCCTAAGACCTAGCCATTTGAAATCTTGACTAAGAGTTAATCCTGAAGATTTGTTTCGTTTTTTGTTTTTTGTTTTTAAATTGTTCTGTTTCATTAGTTTACACTACCAAGGCTAGCATAACTGGCTTTTAGAAGGCAGTTCTTTGGTTTGCATGACTGGCTAATCTGGAGGACATTTTAAGGGAAAATACCCCCACGGAGCTGCTGAGAGCCAGCGGGAGGATGAACAGAGGTGAAAATTAGGGAAGAAAATTCATCTACATACCCAGCAGGTTTTGGTCATTTATATATTCATCTGTTTTCAGTTCTCAACTTGATAAGAGTATGTCCATTTCATGGTACCGTGCAGAGAAAATGAAGTGTGTAAGGTCATTCAATAAAGATTAAATTAAAAACATATTCCTATTGCACCCTCAGGGTCCATTAGGCTTGATGAGTGTACAAATACGTTCTTTGTGTTATGTGCTCCATCCTGAAAGAGACTGTATGCTTCGCTCATTATAAATGTGCACCTGAAAAGATTGAACATTATCCCCTGTTTTTTAACTGACCTGTGGCCACCGCTGGGTTCATTAGTGCAGAACATCTTTTCCACTGGCTGAGTCTGCCCTATTGTTTGCATTGGCCAGGGTCAAGTCAAGGGCACCCGGCCTAGATTGGACTCATTTGTCAGAGGGTCTAGCAACAAAGCTGATTTCAGCAGAGATGGGGTGAATTTCATGGGGCTGAAACACAACCTTTGACACCAAGTGCCCAGGGCTCCTCAGAGTTGCACAGATGGCCTGCCACCCTTAGGCATCTAGGAACAAAGAATTGGTGAATTAGAAGAAAAAATAAAGTTTCCACAGTCAGCATATATTTTAAGTGTTTAAATTATTTGCAGGGATTTTTGACAGTCTAAAATTGCATCTTGAGCACTTGTGATAATCGCTGTGCTTTTTAGACTATGAAGGAAAAAAACAATTCAGTTGGGGGCTTATTGCTTAACTGGTGTAACGGGTAAAGTGTAGCAATTTAGTGTGGAGTGCAGGTTTTCCATGGTCAGCAGGAGCCGGCATGAACAATGGGTCGTGCTGAGGTAGCATGTGGAAAATGACTTTAATACACTATATAGAATGGCTTATTGCCTTGGTCAATAGGCTGCAGTGAAGATGGTGTACTCAGCCACTTGGGAAGGTTAAAGCTGTCAGGGAACACCGTGACTGATATGCAGGGCCTGCTTATGAGGTCTCTAATGGAAAAAACTGACAAGGAACGTTATAAAGGTTACACTTGACACATACTTCAGCATTATGCCTTATATTAATCCATTTTTTTAAAGGTAGGGTATTTTATATTTGTTAGAAATTGATGCCACAATAGTATTAACACTCCAGAGGAAACATTTAAACTTTGCAGTAAAGTAAGGAGCAGGATAGGATGAGGTCACTGACTGAAGTAGGAAACTCCTGCAAGATGCAGGCAACATAATGCAAATAATGTAGTACATTATTGGGTATATACCTGATTCTTTATCATCCAGGAGCCACAATTTGAAAAATGTCTTCATGGTATTTTCCTTTTCTGTTAAAAAAAATATTACTTGAAATAACATTGTCATGTTTTCTGGAAGAATGCTACAAGAACAGTGAATTTATATTGAATGTTTTTCTGCTTCTAGTGGGGAATGAAAAAAAAAATAGTGAATGATATTTTACTTTTTCCCTGAATTTGGCATAGCACTCCAGCTCACTGTACATGGACAACTGGTGGTCTCATCTCATAATAAGTGTAATTCTAGGTTGTTCTGAGGGTCAGATAAGCTAAATGTTATTGATCAGTTAGAGCCACACAATTTGGTAAAAGTGAGTAACATGAGGCTCCTAGTTTTGGATGGAGAATAGACAATGCAAACATTTATTAAGAGTATCAGTATTGTTAGCTTTTGGTTATTAGCCATATGTCAGACATTTCATTCTACAGATCAGTCATTTAATTCTGAAGCCACTAAAGACTCTAGCATATATTATTTTTAAATTAAGGGGTTCTGAATATTATAAGATATGACATATGTAGAAGAATGCCAAACACAGACAGTTTTACTTTGTCTTCATACTTGTCTCTTTTAGACAATGTGACTCATAAGAAAGCACTAAGGCCTTAGAAGAGTTGCCAGTTTACAGACCATTCTGGCTTGCCATTCTGGATAGCAAGGGGCTTCTACTGTATTTCTCTGTATAAAGTTATCCAAGAAGACATATTCATATGAAATGTGGGTATTTTCAGCTGAGAAGATATTATAACTGGCTCTTAATAGTCTAGTCAGTTTTGACACAGAAAGAATTTATAACAAAAATATGATTGTTTAAAAAACTTTTAAATGTATTAAAGTTCAAGGTAATTTTTTTCTGTATAAAATGTGATTAAAATGTAACAATGTTACATTTATACAAATATGCCAATAGTAGAAGCTTGCTTGTTTATAAAAATAAGAATTTTAGTATAATTATATATGAAAATTATAGGTTCAACAACATTAATGTCTTGCTCATTATGTGTCCGTATATATCACATATTTTGTGACTTTGTGTATATGCCAACATACAAATACATTTTCTTAGTTAGATAGATTGAAATATAAAAGGTAGTTAAAAGAGAACAAAAAACAGTATTGATTGACCAAATCACAATCCAAATTTTAAACGTCAGTGGAAAGATGTTTAACTTTCAAAACTTTTTCTCTCAACTATAAATGGAAACTATAAACTATAAACATTCTCTTAATGGTCTGATTTATTTATTGGGGATATTGCTTTGCCTTTCTTGAAATGTGATGATAAAACATTAGAAACATAAGCATGTTAAAATGTCAATATAGAAATTTTATAATTGCAAATGTATTTCAAATACTTTTTCTGTGTTTCCTAGAATTTTTCTAGCTGCAGATCTTTGTGTTCATAATATATAGTTTGTGCATATGGTTTTTAATGTACACACTTCTTTATACTTCTCTTCCTATAGAATGTAGCGTAGTTTCAAAGATCTATATATACAGAGGGAAAACTGAACTCATTAAAAATAAAACAATAAGATATACACCTGCCTTTATGTATATAAAGGCAGGTTCTATTAGAAATGATCAAATTTGGGCAGTACCCAGGGCAGCACAGACTGAGCCTGAGGCTATGCCCATTCCTATGTATGAACCAGCAGTTTCTATGGGTTTCCCTGCTGTATTCTTTAACTATGTAAAATTATATAATGTACCTTAACATACATTATCTCTGATGATAATAAAATGAATGATGACTACTGAAAGCCATGAATGAGTGAGATGACATGTTAGGTGGGAGCAGACTTTCAGATGATGTCCTTGCCCTGGAAAACTCAGTCTTGGAAGCTAACTAAAGGCACACGATGACTCAGTAGAAATTATTTTCACATTTTTAATGCATAAACTACTGTGAGAAAAGACAAATTTATTAAAATCTTCCAAAGTGCTAGACATTTTTATAACACTCAGACAACTATCAAAGTGATCCAACTTACTGAATTACAATTGTTAGGAAAAATAACATGACTAAATTGAAATGAAGTGAATTTAACTCAATAGTTCAAATGACATGTGATAATGAACAAGTATTACATTTCTCACAAAAGTCAATAATTTTAACGTTTATATTTTTATTAATCTTATTAACTATTTTTATACAAACTTAGCTTCTTATGTGGTCATATTTTCCTAACAAGAACTCATGACCAACTAATATAGAGAACATAGAGTATGCTAACATGGTCAATAACCAATTATTTATGGCTGATATCCAACTGATTCACTGAATCAACTGAAGTGATTTTCAGTGAATGATATAAAATGGATTGCTTGTGCCAGCTCAGTTCTCAATGAACTAAATGGGTAAGGCTGAAAACATCATGGGGTTCTTCAGCAGTCACTTTAACAAAGCCCTCAACTGTGTTCATAAAGCAATCGAGGGTCCTTTCTGTTCTCAGAGATATTAGAACTGCATGTGTATCTTAAGTTGTCCTTTTCTCTTAGAGATTATTATAACATTTTATGCCCATGAATTATCCTGAGGACTAAATTATCTTATGAATGATTTTTTTTTTGTAAATCCGAATTATATGATTAAGGTTTCACAAAGATGAAAAGGAATGAGTTTCAAGAAAACACTCTCCCAAGAGTCCTGACTCAGCATTTCATTCTTAATATCTTCACAGTGATGTCAGCCTACAGGCAAGATTATCAGCCAATTTTGACTGTATTTTTAGATTATTACTATGATAATGTATATAACATCTAGGAAAGGGACGTAAACTAGTGTGTGGAAAATACAGCTTTAATATTTATAAAGCCAAGTCTGGTTCAGAGTATAAAAGAGCACTTACTCAGCATAATTGATCAATATTTTTGCACACTCATCTAACAGCTTCAATAAAACTGTATTCTCATGAATAACTTTTAATAATCCTAAAACCAAAGCTGAATGTTTTCCTGTTTAAAGGAAATTTTACTGCCCAGACTACTAAAAATATAAATATTATAATTTTATTTTATATTGAATTTGAAGGATAATTTGTTCTATGGTATTACTGAATTGTACAGGTCACACACAGACAAGAATGAAAAATACACTCAAAGTAAGTGGGACTAGTAATTATATAAATGTTGAATAAAGCCTTTAAATCAATAAATGTAATATGATATAATACAAATATAATAATCAAAGCTAAGGGATTTATAATTTGTCAAAACACATAAGTATCAGTTATGAAAAATTTTAGTTAAAATGTTCATTTGTAATTGTAAGGAGTTATTATGTCTGTACACACTAATATAGATATATTATTTTGCTTAATTAAAAAGGTATTTTCTGATAAATACTTTTGAAAAGAGATATGAAATGGAAATATGTACAGAAAAAGGTTGTATTTAAGAGAACCTACAACATTTTGAAAGCAAATATAAAACAATTTTTATGTCTTGTTTATAATTGAGTGGGATCATAACCTTTCTGAAAAGTACAAGATGTATGGTACCTGTACCCTCAAACCTTCATGATCTTTGGTTGACTTGGTATTTTGACCTTGCCTCAGAACACAGAGCCTTCATGTTAACTGATGGAGGGGTCACTGAGTTTACAGCACTGTTTAGTGTTTTATTTTAACAGTTCAATCGTAAGGTGAAGGGGAACTCTCTTGAGACAGCCTCTAATAGCTCTATTACGTTCTGTACAAAGACCTCTTAAGATAATTGTTTTCAAAATTGTGATATGATCATTTTAGAACTTCTTGACTGAACATCTGCTTCTTGTGGTCATAATTCTGTTCCTGTTATTTCACATTGTATTAATTTTCATTGCATTCATTAGATTTAAAAGCTATTGCAAAGTTTATTTAAAATGCAGTCCTTGGTGATCTATATGAATATACAATCATGCTTTTCTACTGGTGATAACAAGCTCTAATTTGCAGTTTTCCTTCTCACACTAGGGACGGTATAATTCTAACTAGAGTGATAGCTGTGCTATTCCAAATGTCTGAGTGATTTTTCACATGTTGAAGTTTTCTTCCTTGCTTAAACACATTCATTTAATAATATTTGACAGAAATTTCCATGGTACTATTTAAAACAACATGATAATATTTAAGTCTCACTTAGATATTTAAACTAGTTTAGAAAAATCTTTTCTTTTTTTATGTTTAGGCTACAACTCTAAACTCTTCTTGCCTATAAAAGAGAAGCATAGAACCATTCACCCACAGAACTTTATTCCCAGCCCCAGAAAAAATAAAACTATTAACACAATTTTCTAAAAAAAAAAAAAATACCAACTATAACATCATAATGTTTTAGTACACTACTTAGCACATAGCATAGTAGGTTTGTTTTTCATAAAGCCAACAAGAGTTGAGTTAAGCTAGGCAAAGATTGCTGAAGAATCAATCACTCTTAGAAATGAGTCGCCAATTGGTTATATAATACAAAGTTGTTAACCCTGAAATCTTATGCACACAGACAACAAAATAAACTCAGCAGATTATATTTATATATGTATGTATATGTACATAATAATAACAAGCACAGAAAAATAAAACATCGATTTGATAGTAGGGGTTATAGGAGGGCCAAGATAGAAGAAAAGAGAGTGGGAAGGCTTATAGTTATATTTTAATTAAAATGTAACAATAAATAAACATGTTGACTTTTTCTCAATGTTATCCTTATAGTTAGGGTGTTTAGTAAAAGAAAGCCTTTAATAGATGCTGGCTTACAGTTTACATGGTGTATTCTACAATTTTCATGGCAGAAAGCATTGCAGTTTGCTGGCATCCAAGGGATTGGAGCAAGAGTAGAGAGTTTTACATCCATGTAAGCCAATAGCAGCAGAATGTGAACTGCAGATACCTCAAAGCTAGCTTTCTTAGTGACACACTTGCTCCAGTAAGGCAGTACCTCCTCCAAAAAGATGACTCCTTTCAATATAGTGCCACTCCCTGTGAGCTAAGACTTAAATACAGGAGTCCATGGAGATGATCTATATTTAAATCACCACACTCTATAAGTGAGGAATTTTTCTTTAATTTGGAGGTCTCCAATTAGACATATAGAAAGATGGATTCCTCATGATCAGCTTTGTATAAGGTTTTAGTTATATATTTATAAATGTAGAACAGTTTCAACTG
>JADRCD010240992.1:0-11342 GCA_019843815.1 Montemys delectorum
TCTCTCTCTCTCTCTCTCTCTCTCTCTCTCTCTCTCTCTCTCTCTCTTTCTTTCTTGTTTATCAAATATAGTCTAACCCAGATTCTGTGTTTGAGCTTCACAGCACTTTCTGGGAAACTGACAAAGGTCTTCCTCAGCAGACTATGTTGATCCCACTGTGTGATGGTTGGTTTTCACTTTATAGATGTTAAAGAAAATGAATGTTTAAAACATAATGAGTTTCAAGTGTCTTTTTCAAAATTTGTGAATAAGGTAAACTATTTTAAAAAATCCCTACAATGTAAATTCCAGATTTGTAGTAACATTTACTTCTTGTCTTTAGTGGGACCTGTGGTGTAACCCATTTTATCCAGCTCTATCTTTTTATTCCCTTATTTTAAAATTAAAATCCAGTTTCTCAATTTGATATATATTAAGCTTTGTGGCTTAATCATTTGAGTCAAAATTTCCTTGATTATACTTTGTTTACCATATTTTTGTATCACCTACTGTATAGAAGAAAAAATTTTAAATGCTATTGAGTTTAGTAGATAAAGAAATCCATGAATTGCAATAAATGTTTTCAAGACTTGTGAATTGCCACATGGCAGGGTTCAATCAAAGTTGTTAAACTAATAATTTTGAGAATATGGGCGATAAATTCTGTGTTGTGTGTTTGGTCTAATACTGCTTGAATTTTGTCATTTCGGGTCCCCAAAACTGCACAAGAATCCACCCATCCACATATAAAACACTGAGGAAACCCTGTCCCCTGTTGATTTCAATTGAAAATAAAGTTGCTGGAGGCCAATGGCAGGGCAGAGAGACAGAAGTGGGATTTTTAGGACCCCTGCAAAATGGACTGAGGAAAGAAGAAGGAAATCTCATTATGTTAGGAGAAGGAACGGAGAAATGTCATGTGGGAAAGAGAGCATAGCCACTGTGTAGGAGCTGAAGGAGACTGACCCAAGAGGGCTGAACATCTGCTTCTGGGGCAGCCAAGACTGAATATAGAGTTTAGTAAGAAATGACTTGAGAATATCAGAGCAGAATAAATTAGCTACATGGAGGTTAGGAAGTGTCCCAATCATTGAACTGTGTAAGGCATATCAAAATATGAAGGTTGTGTGTGTGTGTGTGTGTGTGTGTGTGTGTGTGTGTGTGTGTGTGTGTTTGAAACCCAGAACAATGTGGATGAATGTGCCACCTCTGCCAGAATCAATTTGAGTAGCTTTAAATGGGTACTGGTACAATTCTGAAAGATTCACATGGGTTCAATATATCCCTAAAGATCTTGTGAGAGAAAAAGGAGTAAGTAGAAAATCATAATTGGCCATTTCTACCTCTGAAGATTAAAGGAACCACAGCCCATAGAAATAGAAAAGTTGGAGCGATTAATTCTCTTTGAAAATCAGTATTAGGATGATATTCCTGATAACATTAGGATTTATTTCTGACTATTGAACTCCATAAGTATGATTTTATTTTCATGTTTTAGTCTACCAACATATCATAATTTATTATACTTTTGGCAGAAAATGAATGCATCTTACAATATACAAAACACACAATATAGAGGTAGGCAGATTTCTGAGTTTGAGGCCAGCCTGGTCTACAGAGTCAGTTCCAGGACAGCCAGGGCTATACAGAGAAACCCTTTCTCAAAAACAAACAAACAAACAAAAAAACAAAAAATCCCACACAATATATGTCATCAGGGTTTATATTTTAGCATAGGTAATAAATAAGTTATACATGAATTCATATATGGCATATATAACACAAATATAAATGATGATACAGTATCATTTTACTCACCCTAAAAATATAAATTCCCAAATATGATAACATATAATCCATAAAGATTTTTTTAAATGCCACTAACTTAAATCAACAGTAAGTTTTGGTGAGACATTCTTGGAAAATATGGTTTACTAGGCCACTCTGGAAAAAGAACATCGTTTAGAGAATGGGGGCAAAAGAACATATTAAGTGCCTCATTACAGCATGAAAAAGTTAACATGAGATTAGACGTGAGAGATTACCTGGCAGTGGGATGTCCGATATCTATCTAAACTGCATTAGTACCTTTATAAATTTAATTTTCTCCATTTTGAAGCATAAGAAGAAATTATACATTACTTCAGAATGTGTGAAATGACCACGGAATATTTTCAAAACACAAGCACTAATCACATTTGCATAGAATCGATAACATCGTGTCGGCAGGGTGGAGCTATAAAAATGAGGTAGTGTTCATTGTCTTCTCTTGGGTTTGTAAAAGTGGTTATAACAGAATTCAGCAATGCTTGTGATGTGAGTTAAAATGCTAAGGCGATGGGGGAGAACCTTCTAAGAAGCATAGTGATCAATGCATAAAGCTGATGGAACACATGCATTGACAATTAGAGGGCAAATATCCTTTATTTAAAGTTTGTACGTTTCTACCCATGCTACTTAGTGCTTATATGAGTTAGCTTGCTTGCAGAAATCATAAGCGATGAGTTACTAATGTCTCACACTTTTCCACTTAGCATTCCACAGAGCAAACAGATGCAATGAATCTTGAAGGCTACTGAGTCTGTTAGTGGATTATCAATATTTGAACTTGGGTAGTCTTTTTTTTTTTTTTTGTTAGATACATAAAAATGATCTGATTTAACATCAGAGAAGTCATTAGGAATTTGACAAAAGCCATTCTAGTTACGTAGTGCAGAGAGAAACGAAAAGTAAATTCATTAAAGTCCTAGTGGCTATAGAAGTTCATTTTCTTAGAATAGTTTTGGGTGGGAGGGTAGTTGGTTTGTGTGGGTGGCTACTGGATTAAGCAGACAACGGAACCCACCATAAAACATGTTTTCCTGGCAGAGAAGGCAGTGAATAAATCTCACAAGAGCATATGTCTTCTCCATCAGCTTTTTCCCAAGAGGATAACAGGAGCTGCCCTCCAAAGTCCCAGTTTCTCAGTGGGATGACCGCAGCTCTTCATAGTACACAGGTAAAGATTACTGCCTTTTGTATAAGATGAAAGACTCTTCCATGGCTCCAAACATCATGCATAACATGCAAGGTATAAAGTCAATACAGCTGGGGGAAACTTCCCTATTCATAACGTGGTACTGTTCAGAAATGAAGAACACCACATTGTGCTAGATAATAGAATTTTCATGGCTAGCATCTATTGGCAACTTGTCTCAAGCATCTTGCTTTTACCATAGAGACTGACCAGAAGCTACTAGGTAAGTGTACATTCCTGTAGAGAAACACAAGAGTTGGGAACGAACTTACATGAATATTCTAAAGGTGGAAAACTGAGTGATGATGTCAATGTGATTTGGGTTTCTGTATTTAATTACCCCTTTTCTTTGTAATAGTGTGCCTATAGCTTTCCAACAATTGCTTTATCTGTAACATTGTAAGGATAAGAGTATTTTGTCTTGCAAACTTGCATGTTCAAAACAGCTGACGTTCCTTATTTGAATATCCCTTGACCAAGTAAAAGATACTACTCACAATTACTACATAGAGATGTTTCTAAAATTAATCCTAGGTATTAGGCCAATGAAACTAAAACAGCTTCAGCTTGATTGCATGCTATCACAAATTAGGTTGAAGACTTGTAGAAATAAAGAATTTTAAATTTTAAGTAGTATTTCTCTAAAATTGAATACAAGTTGATTCTAATGCATTCAAGTTAAATCAAACTACTTTTTACAGAAGGGCTTTTTAAAGCTTGTCATCAGCTGCAATGGAACTAAAAGAAACAGGATGAAAATAACTCCTGTCATGATTTACAACTTGCCCATTAGTCTCTCAACAGGATAAGCTGAACTTCTATGTGATACTTAGCTTTAAGGACCTGCTTTGGTCTAGCATATAACAGTTTTCCAAGGCCTGAGTGTTTAATATGAATAAAACCTATAAGACTGACCAACGACACAAATGATAGGCATATTTTAGTGGGAAAACACAAACAAATGAAAACTTTATTTTCCCCTGTCTACCCACCCACCTGGACCCTCTTCTACAACATTTAAAATGATTTTTTAATTTGAAATAAAATTAGCCCTAAGTGTGAGGTTTTAACATGTAGGGAGATGAAAAAAGAAAAGAAAATGTCTAAGGCATTCATTTTATCTCCCTCTTAGTTAGCTGTTAATTATAGCCTTGGAAATATTAGGTTGAGATAGTATAGAGTATTATAACTTCCCAATGGGTAAGACGGAACATAGAAGCTCATAGTTTTTAATTTAAATTCTGGCCTGATTTTGAAAATCAACATTATAAGAGAACATTAAAGTTTTGTGTTTTTTCCTCCCCACTCCCAGGCTGGTGCCCCAACTGGTTGGCCTGCAATTCTCGATCTACCTGTCTCATGTTTTGTTGGCCTGAGATAAAGACATCTGTTGCTGGGACTACAGACCCACAAGCCACAAGCCACAGACAATACATACACATAAGTGTGGCAGGTATCAAAAATCTACAGGAAGGGTTTTAACTATTCTAAAAGGGAGCATATTTGGCTTATGTTTGTACTTTTACCTAAATAATTAACAACTAAATTGAAAATGATTTCCTAAAAATAAGTCATAATTAATTTATTTATTGTCAGGATAAAATTTATTTGGGATTGTAACAAGTACTTGCTTTAATGTACTTAGGAGCTAGACAGCACATTAAATTTTTCTCTCCTAAGACCTAGCCATTTGAAATCTTGACTAAGAGTTAATCCTGAAGATTTGTTTCGTTTTTTGTTTTTTGTTTTTAAATTGTTCTGTTTCATTAGTTTACACTACCAAGGCTAGCATAACTGGCTTTTAGAAGGCAGTTCTTTGGTTTGCATGACTGGCTAATCTGGAGGACATTTTAAGGGAAAATACCCCCACGGAGCTGCTGAGAGCCAGTGGGAGGATGAACAGAGGTGAAAATTAGGGAAGAAAATTCATCTACATACCCAGCAGGTTTTGGTCATTTATATATTCATCTGTTTTCAGTTCTCAACTTGATAAGAGTATGTCCATTTCATGGTACCGTGCAGAGAAAATGAAGTGTGTAAGGTCATTCAATAAAGATTAAATTAAAAACATATTCCTATTGCACCCTCAGGGTCCATTAGGCTTGATGAGTGTACAAATACGTTCTTTGTGTTATGTGCTCCATCCTGAAAGAGACTGTATGCTTCGCTCATTATAAATGTGCACCTGAAAAGATTGAACATTATCCCCTGTTTTTTAACTGACCTGTGGCCACCGCTGGGTTCATTAGTGCAGAACATCTTTTCCACTGGCTGAGTCTGCCCTATTGTTTGCATTGGCCAGGGTCAAGTCAAGGGCACCCGGCCTAGATTGGACTCATTTGTCAGAGGGTCTAGCAACAAAGCTGATTTCAGCAGAGATGGGGTGAATTTCATGGGGCTGAAACACAACCTTTGACACCAAGTGCCCAGGGCTCCTCAGAGTTGCACAGATGGCCTGCCACCCTTAGGCATCTAGGAACAAAGAATTGGTGAATTAGAAGAAAAAATAAAGTTTCCACAGTCAGCATATATTTTAAGTGTTTAAATTATTTGCAGGGATTTTTGACAGTCTAAAATTGCATCTTGAGCACTTGTGATAATCGCTGTGCTTTTTAGACTATGAAGGAAAAAAACAATTCAGTTGGGGGCTTATTGCTTAACTGGTGTAACGGGTAAAGTGTAGCAATTTAGTGTGGAGTGCAGGTTTTCCATGGTCAGCAGGAGCCGGCATGAACAATGGGTCGTGCTGAGGTAGCATGTGGAAAATGACTTTAATACACTATATAGAATGGCTTATTGCCTTGGTCAATAGGCTGCAGTGAAGATGGTGTACTCAGCCACTTGGGAAGGTTAAAGCTGTCAGGGAACACCGTGACTGATATGCAGGGCCTGCTTATGAGGTCTCTAATGGAAAAAACTGACAAGGAACGTTATAAAGGTTACACTTGACACATACTTCAGCATTATGCCTTATATTAATCCATTTTTTTAAAGGTAGGGTATTTTATATTTGTTAGAAATTGATGCCACAATAGTATTAACACTCCAGAGGAAACATTTAAACTTTGCAGTAAAGTAAGGAGCAGGATAGGATGAGATCACTGACTGAAGTAGGAAACTCCTGCAAGATGCAGGCAACATAATGCAAATAATGTAGTACATTATTGGGTATATACCTGACTCTTTATCATCCAGGAGCCACAATTTGAAAAATGTCTTCATGGTATTTTCCTTTTCTGTTAAAAAAAATATTACTTGAAATAACATTGTCATGTTTTCTGGAAGAATGCTACAAGAACAGTGAATTTATATTGAATGTTTTTCTGCTTCTAGTGGGGAATGAAAAAAAAAATAGTGAATGATATTTTACTTTTTCCCTGAATTTGGCATAGCACTCCAGCTCACTGTACATGGACAACTGGTGGTCTCATCTCATAATAAGTGTAATTCTAGGTTGTTCTGAGGGTCAGATAAGCTAAATGTTATTGATCAGTTAGAGCCACACAATTTGGTAAAAGTGAGTAACATGAGGCTCCTAGTTTTGGATGGAGAATAGACAATGCAAACATTTATTAAGAGTATCAGTATTGTTAGCTTTTGGTTATTAGCCATATGTCAGACATTTCATTCTACAGATCAGTCATTTAATTCTGAAGCCACTAAAGACTCTAGCATATATTATTTTTAAATTAAGGGGTTCTGAATATTATAAGATATGACATATGTAGAAGAATGCCAAACACAGACAGTTTTACTTTGTCTTCATACTTGTCTCTTTTAGACAATGTGACTCATAAGAAAGCACTAAGGCCTTAGAAGAGTTGCCAGTTTACAGACCATTCTGGCTTGCCATTCTGGATAGCAAGGGGCTTCTACTGTATTTCTCTGTATAAAGTTATCCAAGAAGACATATTCATATGAAATGTGGTATTTTCAGCTGAGAAGATATTATAACTGGCTCTTAGTAGTCTAGTCAGTTTTGACACAGAATTTATAACAAAAATATGATTGTTTAAAAAACTTTTAAATGTATTAAAGTTCAAGGTAATTTTTTTCTGTATAAAATGTGATTAAAATGTAACAATGTTACATTTATACAAATATGCCAATAGTAGAAGCTTGCTTGTTTATAAAAATAAGAATTTTAGTATAATTATATATGAAAATTATAGGTTCAACAACATTAATGTCTTGCTCATTATGTGTCCGTATATATCACATATTTTGTGACTTTGTGTATATGCCAACATACAAATACATTTTCTTAGTTAGATAGATTGAAATATAAAAGGTAGTTAAAAGAGAACAAAAAACAGTATTGATTGACCAAATCACAATCCAAATTTTAAACGTCAGTGGAAAGATGTTTAACTTTCAAAACTTTTTCTCTCAACTATAAATGGAAACTATAAACTATAAACATTCTCTTAATGGTCTGATTTATTTATTGGGGATATTGCTTTGCCTTTCTTGAAATGTGATGATAAAACATTAGAAACATAAGCATGTTAAAATGTCAATATAGAAATTTTATAATTGCAAATGTATTTCAAATACTTTTTCTGTGTTTCCTAGAATTTTTCTAGCTGCAGATCTTTGTGTTCATAATATATAGTTTGTGCATATGGTTTTTAATGTACACACTTCTTTATACTTCTCTTCCTATAGAATGTAGCGTAGTTTCAAAGATCTATATATACAGAGGGAAAACTGAACTCATTAAAAATAAAACAATAAGATATACACCTGCCTTTATGTATATAAAGGCAGGTTCTATTAGAAATGATCAAATTTGGGCAGTACCCAGGGCAGCACAGACTGAGCCTGAGGCTATGTTCATTCCTATGTATGAACCAGCAGTTTCTATGGGTTTCCCTGCTGTATTCTTTAACTATGTAAAATTATATAATGTACCTTAACATACATTATCTCTGATGATAATAAAATGAATGATGACTACTGAAAGCCATGAATGAGTGAGATGACATGTTAGGTGGGAGCAGACTTTCAGATGATGTCCTGGAAAACTCAGTCTTGGAAGCTAACTAAAGGCACACGATGACTCAGTAGAAATTATTTTCACATTTTTAATGCATAAACTACTGTGAGAAAAGACAAATTTATTAAAATCTTCCAAAGTGCTAGACATTTTTATAACACTCAGACAACTATCAAAGTGATCCAACTTACTGAATTACAATTGTTAGGAAAAATAACATGACTAAATTGAAATGAAGTGAATTTAACTCAATAGTTCAAATGACATGTGATAATGAACAAGTATTACATTTCTCACAAAAGTCAATAATTTTAACGTTTATATTTTTATTAATCTTATTAACTATTTTTATACAAACTTAGCTTCTTATGTGGTCATATTTTCCTAACAAGAACTCATGACCAACTAATATAGAGAACATAGAGTATGCTAACATGGTCAATAGCCAATTATTTATGGCTGATATCCAACTGATTCACTGAAACAACTGAAGTGATTTTCAGTGAATGATATAAAATGGATTGCTTGTGCCAGCTCAGTTCTCAATGAACTAAATGGGTAAGGCTGAAAACATCATGGGGTTCTTCAGCAGTCACTTTAACAAAGCCCTCAACTGTGTTCATAAAGCAATCGAGGGTCCTTTCTGTTCTCAGAGATATTAGAACTGCATGTGTATCTTAAGTTGTCCTTTTCTCTTAGAGATTATTATAACATTTTATGCCCATGAATTATCCTGAGGACTAAATTATCTTATGAATGATTTTTTTTTTTGTAAATCCGAATTATATGATTAAGGTTTCACAAAGATGAAAAGGAATGAGTTTCAAGAAAACACTCTCCCAAGAGTCCTGACTCAGCATTTCATTCTTAATATCTTCACAGTGATGTCAGCCTACAGGCAAGATTATCAGCCAATTTTGACTGTATTTTTAGATTATTACTATGATAATGTATATAACATCTAGGAAAGGGACGTAAACTAGTGTGTGGAAAATACAGCTTTAATATTTATAAAGCCAAGTCTGGTTCAGAGTATAAAAGAGCACTTACTCAGCATAATTGATCAATATTTTTGCACACTCATCTAACAGCTTCAATAAAACTGTATTCTCATGAATAACTTTTAATAATCCTAAAACCAAAGCTGAATGTTTTCCTGTTTAAAGGAAATTTTACTGCCCAGACTACTAAAAATATAAATATTATAATTTTATTTTATATTGAATTTGAAGGATAATTTGTTCTATAGTATTACTGAATTGTACAGGTCACACACAGACAAGAATGAAAAATACACTCAAAGTAAGTGGGACTAGTAATTATATAAATGTTGAATAAAGCCTTTAAATCAATAAATGTAATATGATATAATACAAATATAATAATCAAAGCTAAGGGATTTATAATTTGTCAAAACACATAAGTATCAGTTATGAAAAATTTTAGTTAAAATGTTCATTTGTAATTGTAAGGAGTTATTATGTCTGTACACACTAATATAGATATATTATTTTGCTTAATTAAAAAGGTATTTTCTGATAAATACTTTTGAAAAGAGATATGAAATGGAAATATGTACAGAAAAAGGTTGTATTTAAGAGAACCTACAACATTTTGAAAGCAAATATAAAACAATTTTTATGTCTTGTTTATAATTGAGTGGGATCATAACCTTTCTGAAAAGTACAAGATGTATGGTACCTGTACCCTCAAACCTTCATGATCTTTGGTTGACTTGGTATTTTGACCTTGCCTCAGAACACAGAGCCTTCATGTTAACTGATGGAGGGGTCACTGAGTTTACAGCACTGTTTAGTGTTTTATTTTAACAGTTCAATCGTAAGGTGAAGGGGAACTCTCTTGAGACAGCCTCTAATAGCTCTATTACGTTCTGTACAAAGACCTCTTAAGATAATTGTTTTCAAAATTGTGATATGATCATTTTAGAATTTCTTGACTGAACATCTGCTTCTTGTGGTCATAATTCTGTTCCTGTTATTTCACATTGTATTAATTTTCATTGCATTCATTAGATTTAAAAGCTATTGCAAAGTTTATTTAAAATGCAGTCCTTGGTGATCTATATGAATATACAATCATGCTTTTCTACTGGTGATAACAAGCTCTAATTTGCAGTTTTCCTTCTCACACTAGGGACGGTATAATTCTAACTAGAGTGATAGCTGTGCTATTCCAAATGTCTGAGTGATTTTTCACATGTTGAAGTTTTCTTCCTTGCTTAAACACATTCATTTAATAATATTTGACAGAAATTTCCATGGTACTATTTAAAACAACATGATAATATTTAAGTCTCACTTAGATATTTAAACTAGTTTAGAAAAATCTTTTCTTTTTTTATGTTTAGGCTACAACTCTAAACTCTTCTTGCCTATAAAAGAGAAGCATAGAACCATTCACCCACAGAACTTTATTCCCAGCCCCAGAAAAAATAAAACTATTAACACAATTTTCTAAAAAAAAAAAAAATACCAACTATAACATCATAATGTTTTAGTACACTACTTAGCACATAGCATAGTAGGTTTGTTTTTCATAAAGCCAACAAGAGTTGAGTTAAGCTAGGCAAAGATTGCTGAAGAATCAATCACTCTTAGAAATGAGTCGCCAATTGGTTATATAATACAAAGTTGTTAACCCTGAAATCTTATGCACACAGACAACAAAATAAACTCAGCAGATTATATTTATATATGTATGTATATGTACATAATAATAACAAGCACAGAAAAATAAAACATCGATTTGATAGTAGGGGTTATAGGAGGGCCAAGATAGAAGAAAAGAGAGTGGGAAGGCTTATAGTTATATTTTAATTAAAATGTAACAATAAATAAACATGTTGACTTTTTCTCAATGTTATCCTTATAGTTAGGGTGTTTAGTAAAAGAAAGCCTTTAATAGATGCTGGCTTACAGTTTACATGGTGTATTCTACAATTTTCATGGCAGAAAGCATTGCAGTTTGCTGGCATCCAAGGGATTGGAGCAAGAGTAGAGAGTTTTACATCCATGTAAGCCAATAGCAGCAGAATGTGAACTGCAGATACCTCAAAGCTAGCTTTCTTAGTGACACACTTGCTCCAGTAAGGCAGTACCTCCTCCAAAAAGATGACTCCTTTCAATATAGTGCCACTCCCTGTGAGCTAAGACTTAAATACAGGAGTCCATGGAGATGATCTATATTTAAATCACCACACTCTATAAGTGAGGAATTTTTCTTTAATTTGGAGGTCTCCAATTAGACATATAGAAAGATGGATTCCTCATGATCAGCTTTATATAAGGTTTTAGTTATATATTTATAAATGTAGAACAGTTTCAACTG
>JADRCD010240994.1:0-10672 GCA_019843815.1 Montemys delectorum
GTCTTATGTAGTTCAATCTGGCCTTGAATTCTTGATGTACCTGAGACCATAAATTCTTTTTAAGTCTCAGATTTGTTAATTTTATGTGTATGAATGTTTTGTCTGCATGTATGTATGCACACCATGAGCATGCCTGGTACGCAGGGAGGTCAGAAGAGGGTGGCATGATCCTCTGGTAGTTTATAGGATGGTTCTAAGCCACTGTGTGGGTGCTGGGAACTGAACCTGGGTCCTTGCAGGAGCAGTTGCTGAGCCATGTTAAGAGCACTTGGCCTGGCATTCCTGATCTTTCACCATGTGCAGTTGCTAGGATTGTAGGCACACCGCTGTGCATAGTTAGAAAGCCTCTCTCTCTCTCTCTCTCTCTCTTTTTTTTTTTACCCAGTGGAGCAAAAATCTCAAGACCATGTCAAGAGTGATTTTAATGGAGAGGGAATCAGGAGTCCACCTTTGTTTTGAAGAGCTTTGGAATCTGAATTAGAACTTAGTAAGCAATCACAATAAAGATGGACCCATTTTAGATAAGGACGAGGAGGAAGAGTATGAGAAGTGAGGGGCTGGAACTGGGTCCTGCTGGTCACGTGACATACTGCACATTTTTTTTTAAAGATTTATTTACTATACATAAGTACACTGTACCTGTCCTCATACTCTCCAGGAGAGGGTGTCAGTGTCTCATTATGGGTGGCTTACAGCCACCATGTGGTTGCTGGGATTTGAACTCAGGACTTTCAGAAGAGCAGTCAGTGCTCTTATCTGCTGAACCAGCCTGGCACACTGCACTTGTAGGGTCCTCTCTGTATTTTGCTTATAAAGAATCCTTAGAGTTCCTGGCCACAAGGTGGCAGTAAAGTGTTTCTGAGCCTGGTCGCCTTAGAGGTCACGCACTGATGAAGCAGTGTCAGCCTCCTGTGAAGTCTTTTTTTTTTTTTTTTTTTTTTTAAAGTTAAGTAGTGGCCAGAGTGATGAGCATATTCATTAGTGTCATGTGAAAATTATGGTTTCCTGGAATTTCACAGTGAAAACTATCAAGAGTACACTTTTAGAAATACTATTTATACCTAAAATGACGCACATTTTGTAGATACTTCTAAAGCTTGGTAAATGTGCTTTCTTTGCTATAACTATGTGACCACATGTTAAGAAAGCTAACTGACCATCTTAGCGGCTGTTGTCTGTGGCTCAGCCTTTATGAGTTAGGAACATCTCTGCTGGTTGCCCTTCCCCTGGTGTCTGCTGTGGGTGCAGGCTAGAGTGGATTTTAGATGGAGGTAGAGGAAGGACCCAAGGCTCCAAGTCGTAGTTGCTTTTCACAGTGTTATCAGGAATTGTTGTTGTTGTTACTGTTGTTATGACTAATGGTGTAACAGTAATGGCAGGAGGAGGCTCTTGGCTTCGGCTTACCCTCTGCCTATGGAAGAGTTGCTATCCTACCCTTACGGGAAAGAGCACATATATACATCTCAGTGGCTAGTCTTAAAGGGTGAGTGCTTATCTTCTGATAAAAACAAATTCTTTTTAGGTTAAAGAGCGAAAAAAACAACTAAAGAAGGAAGGAAAGCCTACGAATGTAGAGGAAGATGATCCCGAACTGGTGAGCTGCTGTGGGAAACCATTGTGTCCTGGGTGACAGGTGGACTACAGAGAAAGCATGGAAAAGGACATTCGTTTACCTTATTTATTCATCCTGCATGTATATGTTTTCTTACATCTGGAAATGTGTTACATGTATGGTGTGTGTGTGGGAGACCTGGGTTCAGGTGGCTTACAACTCCTTGTTAAATAACTCCAGTTCTCTTGTCCTCTGCTGAAATTTAAACACACACACATACACATAAGTTAATTAGTTAAATAAAAAACTTGGGAAAACCAGGTGTAGTGGTTCATACCTTTAATCCCAGTACTTGAGAGGTAGAGACAGACAGATCTGTGAGTTTTGAGGCTAGCCTGGTCTATATAATGAATTCTAGCACAGCCAGAGCTACATCAAAAACAGTGAGGGCAGGAACTGATCAGCTGAGGCCTTAGAGGGGTACTCAGCTGGCCTTGTTATACAGCCCAAGACTACCAGCCCAAGGATGGCACCACCCACAGTGGGCTTGGGACATCTCCGACAAACACTAATTTAAAAAATGATGTACAAACTAGTACCCTCAGAGTGCCCAGGGACCCAACCACCAACCAAGGACTATACATGGTGGGACTGAATGTTTTGGCAGCATGTGTATAGTAGAGGATTGCAAATTCGATCATCAATAGGAGGAGAGGACCTCGGCCTTGTGAGGGTTTTGTGCCCCAGTGTGGGGGAGTGCCAGGGCCAATAAGTGGGAGAAAGTGGGGCGGCGGGCATGGGGAGGGGGGCAACAGGGGTTTGTTCTTGTTGTTTTTGTTTGTTTGTTTTTTGGAGGGGAAACTGGGAAAGGAGTATTTACATGTAAATAAAGAAAATATTTAATTAAAAAAAAGATGTGCAGTTAGGTCTTATGGAGGCAATTTTTTCAACAGATGTTCCCTCCTTTTAGTTAATTCTAGCTTGTGTCAAGATGGCATAAAATTAGCCAGCACATACTCAAGACACACATATATATGCATACACACACACACACACACACACACACACACACACACACACTTGTACAAAGGAACTTAGAAGTTGGGTTCTGGGGAGATAGCTTTTAATTATGTTTAATTTTAAACTGTGTGCATGGGCGTTTTGCCTGCATGTGTGCATGTGTACCACATGTATGCCTGGTATCTTCAGTCTCCAGGGGATGGAGTTACAGACAGTTGTGAACCCCTGTGTGGGTGCTGGGAGCTGAACCTAGGTCCTGGAGTAGCAGCGAGTGCTCTTAACCACTGAGCTCTTTACCTCACTATTTAGTGCTTTTAGATACTAAGATATTTCCTGTTGGGGAATTGGCTCCGGGTCAAAGGGGGTCAAATGCTTGCCATGTGAGTCTGAAGATCAGGGTTCAGATCCCCAGACCCCAACAAAATCAGTCATAGTGGCTTCCTGTGATCTAGAGCTCCAGAGGAATGCTAGACTAGCTGGAAGTGAAAAGACCCAGGCTCAGTGAGAGACTACCTTTCTCAATAAAGTCGAGAGCAGTTGTTGAAGATACTTGATGTCATCTTCAGGCATCCATATTCACCCTCATGTGCACCTGCATACACGTACATTCACACACAAACACGCATTTATACATACCCATATGTGTGCACCATACACACGTAAAGATAATGAAAAACTTATTAAATGTTACGCAGTGGAAGTTCTTCCTGAACACCTCCTAGCAGCTAACAGTATTAAAGAGAAGCGACAGAGTACTGGATACTCCTTCATTTCTCTTCTCCTCTGTGCTCTGTTCTTTACCTGATGCCTCTAATCTTAGTACATGACCCTATTATATAGACACTTTTTTTTCTGTGCTTCCATGTGTAACTCAAAATACTTTCTATTTTGGAATAAAACACTGTAAGAACATAATCTCTGTTCTGAAAAACTCATAGTTGGTTGGTGCTACAGAGATGGCTCACTGGTAAAGAGCATGTATTACTCAGGCAGAGGACTGGCGTGGGGCTCCCAGGATTCACATAGTAGCTCACAACTGTCTATATCTCTAGCTCCAAGGGATCTGACACCCTCTTCTGGACTTGATATGTACACTCAAATGTGAACAAACCCACATGCAGCCACATATATACACATACATACATATATACATAATTAAAATAAATCTTTTAAATATGAAATAAGGGAATGGAAGATGGCTCAGCAGTAAAGTGCACTTACTGCTTTTGCAGAGGACCTGGGTCCAGTTCCCAGCACCCACATGATGGTTCACGACTATCTGTAACTACAATTCCATGGGATTCAGTGCCTTCTTATCTTTGTGGGCAATATGTACAGAATGCACCCACATATTCATGTATAAAATGAATACATTTAAAAGAAGAAGAAGCTTTCATGAGTGTAGTGCATGCCTGTGATCTAGCCGTTGGGAGGCTGAGGCAGGAGATTACCCTGAGTTTGAGCCTAGCTTGAGCTACACAAGTTAGACTTTGTCTCCAAAAATTAGCCCACAACAAACAAACAAGACCTAAGCAAAACCTCACCAAACTTACTGAGAGCAAAGGAGTAAAATACCGACAGGGACCTGGGATTTGTAGTGACTGTGGTGGGATCTGGCCACTTATCTTTATTTGCTTCTCTTTAATTTGTACAGGTTCTAATAGTAGCCCCTGTAAGAATAATAACCGCAACATACTTTCTTAAAAGGCCCTGGGTGGACTGGGAGTTAAACATGGTGTTAGAGGTTTCCCTTAGGTGCCTTGGGTCTTATCCTCCATACTATAAAACCCAGCAGGGCTCTCAGTCTTTATAGCTTCTATTGAATGTTGTGTTATGTGCTTCTATCAATGCATTGCTTAAGGTACATTATGTAAGGTGAACTGGCTACAGAGACACATACAACACACATTACTGGCTCAATCAAGGTGGAGCATGTCTGTTCTGTGCAGTAGGCCTAGCTCTGCACCATGTGTCCTTCTATGGCTCTGACAACAGTGATGTTGCTCCCACCTTCCTAGTCTAGGGTGTCTCATCACCTCGCTCATGTGACAAATGAGAATACAGGAGGGGAAAGAGAGATGCCACTCTTTCTCAGAACACCCTAGATGTCGTATACAAATGCATTGACTAAATTCTGAATCATGTAGCCATACCTAGCTATGAGCAAGTGATTAGTGGCTTTGTCCCTAATCAGAGACAGGATTGTGGTTTTGGGCTCGCTTGCGTGTGTGCGTGCGTGCGTCCCCATCAGTTCATTATGTAGGATTCATCTTCACTCTATCCACTAAATCAAAATTATAAAATGTAAAAAGGAAGAGTAGAAATTAGTCTTGGAATTTTGGAGAAGAGCACCCTTTAAAATCCCAAGTGGTGACATAAATGCATACGTGTCCTAACAGAGCATCTGCAGGCTGGGAGAGGAAAGGTCTCCTAGGCAGGCGTCTTTTCTCCCTGAGGAGACAGTGTTGTTAATTGCTTCTCCCTGCAGACAGTTCATGGCTCAGTTGTAATCTTTAGGGATCTAAATGTAATTGCTTGATGTCAATGTTGATGTGAAATGTTTACTTTTATTTTCTTTTGTCCTTTATTTTCTTACAGTTCAAACAGGCAGTCTACAAACAGACCATGAAGCTGTTTGCTGAGCTGGAGATTAAAAGGAAAGAGAGAGAAGCCAAAGAAATGCATGAGAGGTGCATATCTCTAGTTCATCTTAGCCCCATTTAAATGCATAGGTCAGCTCACTCGGGCTTCTGCAGATTTCCTGATGAATCTGGGAGCAGGGCAGTTACAAGAATAAGCTGGAGAGGCAGGGATACAGCTCAGTGGTGCAGCTCTTGCCTAGCATACATAAGACCAGGCTGTCTGAGCCAGTCAGACATTGTAGATTTTTGGGAAATACTGACTATACCTGTCCGTAGGGAATTTATTTCTATTGAGGAGTACAATGTGTTTTCTTTCTTGGAATACAGTCGAGTTTTTGAGACTCTTAAGGCCAGAATCTTTTCTAGGCTGTGTAGCTGCAGCATGGTGAGTAGGTAGGATTGTAGTGGAATAACTTTAACGTGTTACTCTGCTCAAGTATGGTTTCCTTTGATTGTCACAAAGTGTGGAGGTTGCCAGGTATGGTGGAACACACCCATGATCCCAGCACTTGGGAGGTGAAGGCAGAAAAAAAAGTAGTTCAAGACTATTTTTGGCTAAATAGCAAGTCTGAGGCCAGCTTGAATTACTTGAGAGACTGTTTAACAAAAAAGGAAGCCAGGCCTGGTAGTACAATCCTGGCAGAGACAGGCGGATCTCCTGTGAGTTTGGGGCCAGACTGGTCAGGGCAGCCATGACAGAAACAAAAAAAGAAAGGAAGAAAAGAAAAGAAAAAGAAACATGAAACACTGAGGTTGATTTGGCTTCTATATTTTCTGTTGTTGACTCAAGTAATTAGATTTTGCTAGTTGAGTTTGTGTGAAATGTCATTTTAGGGTGGGGTTTTGTCATCTGCATGTTTTAGGATGGGGCCTCCCCTGACTGGGACTCCATGCTCCTGTGCAGCTGTACTTCAGCTCCTATGAGCACTGAATAAAGACTGCTATACTTTCTCTCCCAGGAAGCGACAGAGAGAAGAGGAGATTGAAGCCCAGGAAAAAGCCAAGCGAGAAAGAGAGTGGCAGAAAAACTTTGAGGTGAGTGGCTGAGGTGGATCATTCCTGGGGCTCCAGAACTGCCTGGGGCAGACAGGGAAGTGAGGTGTATGGGTGAGAGTAGGCACTGGAGAAGGGGTCTTGGTCACTTCATCTTTGTAGCTTTCCCTGACATGGGCACTGACAGACGCAGCAACCAAATGGGCCTAACACAAGTGACTTCAGGGTAACATGAAGCACCCCACTTAGCTTTGAGGACAATTTGTGAAAACAGGTAGGGGGTGAGGGTTGAGTTAATAAGTTTTCCTATAGTCCAGTCTGGCTGGAACTTGGAATATCTGATCCTCCTCCTTCAACTTCCCAAATATTGGGGTTAAGGGCTACATAGTTGAACTACATACAAACCACTGGAGTTAGGTTCTTCTGACCCAGTTGTCCATTTTGCAGAGACTTCTGACATTTTGTTTTTTTGGTTTTAAGACAGTCTCAAGTTATAGCCCAGGGTATCTTGGAAGTCACTATATAGCTTAGGCTGTCCTTGAACCCTTGATGCTCTTCTTCCCTTAGCCACTCCAGTACGAGGCACCACACCAGCTTACCTTGTAGCTTTTGAACTGGGTTCATTGCTTTTCAAGTGTCCAACCCAGTTGTGGATTGTATTTGGTTTTTTTATAGGAGTTAGAATTTAGGGTAGAGCTTGGTTAACTATAATTTTTGGCTGTTTCTGTCCAGCTTTATGGAAAGGGAAAGTGAGTAGTGGTCCATCTGATATGAGGTAGAGATCTTTGTAGCCAGAGAGTAGCGGTTTGGAGACATCTCATCAGTTGTTAGAGGGCAGCAGGAACAAGGTGAAGAAAGAATGGTTGTGCTCCCAGCCAGCTCTGTGGTTAAAAACTAGTCAACCCCTCATCGCTGTACAGTCCTGTCCAATGCACACTGTTGCCAGCTTTCTGTAAAGGTTAGAAGCCAGGGACCAGGCATGATGGGGCACACAATTTGTCCCAGCAGTTGGAAGGCAGCAAGAGGCAAATCTCAGGGAGTTCAGGGCCAGCTTGGTTTACATAGTAAGCTCCAGGCCAGTGAAGGCTACATAGTGAAGTGCTGACTTAAAAACATGGAACAAAAAGTAGTAAGCTAGCACTGGGACTGAAGCTCAGCACGGGAACAATGCAGGGAACACCCACCCAGAGGTCCACAACGAACGGCTTTGCGATGTCTTCACCGTCTCACCCTCTTCCAGGCTGCTTTGAGAGGGTGCTGGGAAACTTCACTGGGTCCTTAGAGAAGGGAGAAGGCTCTGCTCCGCTCTGCTCTCTGCTCCGCTCTGCTCTCTGCTCTCTGTTCTTGGACTGTTCCAGACGACTCATCACGGTTGGGCTATAGGAGGACATTGGTTGCAGGACAGGCTCAGCTCCTTTGCTCATTAATGACCTTACCTTGACCTTAATGACTATTAATGTCCTTTCTTTCAGGAAAGTCGGGATGGTCGGGTGGACAGTTGGCGAAATTTCCAGGCAAATACAAAAGGGAAGAAGGAGAAGAAGAATCGGACCTTCCTGCGACCACCGAAAGTCAAGATGGAGCAGCGGGAGTGAGCGGCAGGACCACGGCCGGGCGCCCCTGGCCAGAGCCTCCCCACTGCCCCCTCCTGCTTCAAGGACTCATTCTTTCTCCATCTCCACCCAACATAGAGTAGCGATTGCTTTTTAGTCTATTTTGTTGTCAATACAATTTAATATCAATCAGAGTAATTCTTTGTACATTGAGAGGAGGGGTTTGGTCTAACCTCCCCCCTTAACCCACGGAACCACCAGGATTGGAAGGAGCTACTGACTCATGCTGCCGCCTTCCCATAGCCTGTAACTTAATGTTTTATATTTGGGTCATGTATAGTTTGTGGAAATCTTCCAATTAAATGTCTTGCTTACAGTGATGTTGCCCTGACTCCAGATCAGCCTGGGCCATCTTGGGAAGCCATCTTTGAGGCCCTCGCTCTAATAGGAGAGGCATTGTGGACTCACACGGCAGTCACTTGTTGCCCTGATGCCCTGTGGTGTTTGGCACGAGGCTCCTAGCCACTTAAACCTGTTCACTTTCCAAAGAGTTCGCCATCTTCCAGCCGGTCCCATTGTGTCCTTGCTTGTCCGCATTCATTAGTGGTAATATTCTTTTACGTATAATAAATTTTTATACCCAAGCCTTTGATCGTCTCTTCCTTGGGTGTGACTCCAAGGGCAGGCAAGTCCATTTTCTTGCATGGCCCAGCCCTAAAAAGTGTTTTTCAGCTGGATGCACATAGCTCCCTACACTGATTTATTAAACCTTAGCTTGTTTACCTATAAAATGGGACTACAGGGCTGGGACATACTCTGTAGAGTGATTGCTAGCATGAGTGAAGTTCTAGGTTCAATACTCACAACAGCAAAGATAAGTACAGGAATATCAAGTATGGCAGAGGCTGATGGCTGTATATGAGGCCCCGAGTTCCATCCTAACGGCACCATCAACAATTTGGATTGACTGACTCCACTGTAGGAAATCGTGGCTGTGGATCTAATGTGGATCAACACCATGCTGTCCGCCATGGGTGTTGTCAGTATCCTATCTGTAAAGTAAGACACTGCCCAGAGGGTGAGATGAGCTTACAGTTTATGCTCAGCCGGTGGGAGGGGTGTAGTAGGTGTAGAACAGTGACTCGTGAGTGATTAGGGCTTTTTGTGTTGCCTGTAGATGGTGAGTGACTGAGGGTTTTCTGTGTTGCCTGTAGATGTGCCCATGTGGGATGGCTAGAAGGCAAGGTGCACACACCTTGAGTTTGTTCCTTGTGGGTGGAGGCTGGGGCTTGAGTTTGCTGCTCTCCCAGATATAGCTGGGCATGTCCAAATCACGTGAGCTACAATAACTCCTAACACCAAAGCAAGGCAGATGGAGGGCTCGCTGCAGAACTGCTGCGTGTCTTGAGTTGATGCAGTGTCCTGGGCAGGGAGCAGTTCCCGAGATTTCCAGGCAGGCAGGGTGGTGCCTCCTCCAGCACACAGGCACTCACACATCCATTAGAGGGCTTGAGGTCCTAATTCTGCTCAGCCACCTGCAAGCACACCTTGCTTCTCAGAAGGCCAGGCCAGCGATAAGCCACAACAATTAGCTTACTCCATCAACAAACAGGCTGATTGGAAGTCAGACACTTGGGGACCTCCACTGTATGCCTCATAGCTGGGGTGTAAAGACTGAGGAGGCCACATGGACCCGATACCCTGGAGGCCCTTGCTTCTGTCCTTGACAGCCAGAGCGTGGGAGTACAGATTCAGTTGCATGATAAAATACAGTGCTTGTTCCGCTGCATCTGGTATTCCGAGCCTCCGAGACACCAGGGAGTGGCTGCCCTGTAGCTGTTTCAGGAGGATATGTCTTCTCAGTTGCAGGAAGCTTGTGTCTACACCACACCTTACAACTGCTAAGTGAAAGGTCCAGGAAGCCGGGTCCCGCAAATAGATCTGAGGACATCTTTAGTGAACAGAAGGCAGCAATGGAGAACAGGCAGAATATTCTAGCCTTGCTCCTGTGGGCTGGGCACCTCTACTTTGCAAAGAGATTAAGTTTGTCAATGAGAGGAGGGATCTGGAGCAGTGAACAGTGACTGACCTAGCTGGGAGGACATGAGGGGAGGATGCTTGAGTCAGGAGAAGTCACCCCAGATGGTTGGTGGTGAGGTCACACCCAGGAATGCTCTGCTCTGCCTGGAGTATGGGGCCAGGGAGCTAGAATCAGGAGTTCTTTGTCACTTTCAGCTATTTGGGTTTCAGTGAGGACATCGTATTTTCTAGAAGGAATAGTCTCATTTCATTCTTGCCACATTTTGGCCATGGACTGGCCTGGAAAAACAGCAGTGACCCTCATCCAGTGCATAACCTTGCTTAGAACAGCTTTCTCTGTGGTGATCCGGCTAGAGAGAGGGTGTCTTGGGCACTGAACTGAAGTCTCACAGCCAAGTCTGACCTCTACCTAGGGCGGCACTTCCACAGTCCCTTGTTCTCCAGAGTGGGAAAGGGGAGCTCCCAGCACTGGAGGGTTTGCTAAGAGAGCTACTCCACTCCTTTTCCTGTGGTTGTGTGAGTCAAAGCCACCACCCCATACCTTCCATGGCACAGACAACAGCTAACGAAGCCTCCCTGGGTTCAGGTAAAGTGGAGGGAGGGAGTCAGTGAGGTAGGGTGAGGAGGATCTTGGCATTTGAGTCAGTAATGATGTCAGTCTGAGGCCTTCACTTCTTCTTGTGAAGTAGCCATTGTGCCTTTAAAGGCAACTTGCAATCGTTGTAGGCAACTGGCCACTGCTTTGGTAGTCTGGTCAACATTCTGGTGAGGAGGTGGGACGAGAGGGACAGTGTGGAACTCTAGCCAAGCCCTAAGTCCTTGTCAGAGCTGTGGTCTTTGGCTTCCATCAAAGAGCTCCTCGGAGGTGGTCC
>JADRCD010240996.1:0-19659 GCA_019843815.1 Montemys delectorum
CTCTCCCAGATTAGGCTTATCCTCTACCAATGCCTCCAGACAACACAATGATTGGAAATTGAGATCCATGCCTACTATATATGTGCCAGGGACTTTGTTCAAGCCCATATATGTTTGTTGATTGGCAGCTCAGTCTCTGAAAGCTCCCAGGTGTCCAGGTGAGTTATCGACTCTGTCGATATTCCTGTGGGGATCCCATCTCCTTCAGGATCTTCAGTGCTTCCACAGCTCTTCCATGAAAGTCCCTGACCTCAGTCCAATGTTTGGTTATGAGTATCTGCATCTGTTCCAGTCAGCTTCTGGGTAGAGCCTCTCTGAGGACAGTTATGCTAGGAACCTGTCTGTTTTTAATAATTTCAGAGATTGGACCTTGTCCATAGGATGGGTTTCACGTTGGGATGGTTACTGGTTGGCCATTTCTTCGATCTCTGATACATCTTTGTCCCTGCATAACTTTAAACAGGACAAATTCGGGGTTGAATGTTTTATGGGTGGGTTGTCCTTGTAATTCCACTAGGGGTCCTGCCTGGCTATTGGAGGTGGCCTCTTCAGGTTTCATGTACCAATTGTTAGGCATCTTTGGCTAATGTCACCTGTATTGACTCTAGGGAGCCTCCCCAATCTCTGGTCTCTGAGACTTCCTAGAGATTTTCCCCAACCCAAACCTTGGCAGTTGTAGATTTTCATTCATTCTCCTGGCCCTCTGGGCCCCTCTTCTTTCTCTTCCTACACCTGATCCCGCCCTCCACTGCTTTCCCCCTCCTCTCTTTCACCCATTTCCCGCCCTCCTGTCTCTAATGATTATTTTGTTTAGCTTTCTAAGTATGATTCAAGCACCCTTGCTTGGGTCTTCCTTCTGGTTTAATTTCTTTGGGTCTGTGTAGTATATCATGGGTATTCTGTGCTTTATGGCTAATATCTACGTATCAGTGGGTATATACCATGCCTGTCCTTTTGGGTGTGGGTTACCTCACTCAGGATGATATTTTCTACGTCCATCCATTTGCCTTCAAGATTCATGATGTCCTTGTTTTTAATAGTTGAATAGTAATCTTAATGGACTGGCTTATCAGAGACATTACGGACACTTGGTTATATCTGTCTGAGGTTCCCTCAAATGGAAGGGGCTGGAGGACCTTAGAGTTGAAACAGATATTATTGCTGGAGCTAGAAATAAGAGTGTTTGAACCCCAGTTCACTGGAATATATAAAACTGTTTGCATAAGAATTAAGTAAAAAGTTGTTTTTACATGAGAATGAGTATGAAACTTCTATAGCTTTGCTGAGCCATTTAATAGGACAAAATCTTTTCAAAGTAAGAAAGACTTTGGCAAATCTCAGTGATGTAGACTAATATGTAAGCAAAGTTCATAAAATAAAAGCAACCTAGAAAAGATAGGGAAAAGGTGAAGCAGAGGAAGAGGTCTGTCTCAGTTACTCAAAGGTAAATCTGGCATGACTTGCCTTGGTCTGGAGTTCCTTAGGGATGGGAAAAGGGGATAGAAATCCAGACTATGTTCTAAGGAGCTTTTGGGACACCCCGGGAGCAGTTCACAGAAGATATCCCTAATACAGCAACACAAGCGAAGACAATAAAGCCTATCCCATTTGGAGTTAATTATTCCCAACCATAATCTCACCCAACGGCAACATACAGTGGATGGAGAAGCAACAGATACTGGTGCATCCACTATGTCAACTCAGGGCTATGCTGACCCAAGGAGCCAGCAGGTGTAGCTGGGGAGGGCAAGGTCTTCAATAGATCTGAGTAGATTAAGTCAGCCCTACTAAGTTCATGAGGCATGCAGAAATATAGGAAATGTCCATGAAAAAGCTCCAGGATATGGATATGTAATGCCCAGAGAAAATGACTGGGGCTTAGTGGCAGCTAATTTAGTACTGTCTATACATTTTTTGCCTGAACTTAATCAGTGGAGGAAGCAACCGATACAAATGAATGGGACCTTTCTATATTATATTTGACCTTTCTTATGTTACTAACTACTTAATTGTGAACACCTGGGGGCACCTGACGTTTACTTAGAACAGATAAGAGACTTTACCATTGAAGAGACAATCAGGTACAATGGTTCTTCCACTCACATTACAATTCAAGAAAAAAAAATGAGTTGTTAAAGCAAAAGCTAAAGAGAAAAAATCTGAAGGGTATCCTACATAAGTGGAAAAGGCCACTCCCATAATTCACGAGATAAATTAATGAAAACCCCAGTGCCAAAGCTGGGCTATCTCCCTATGACTTGTTTGCCAGGGAAGTTCCTGAAGTCTTACAAAACATAACTATTTATAATGCTGTTGACTATATGCCAAAACTAGATGATAAGACCCTACTGCTGAAGACATTTCATATTTTGACTGAAAGGAATGAAGAAATTGGGACTGCAATGGAAACTCCCATCCTGTTTTCTGGTTTTTATTTTTCCAGAAGAGGCTAGGCAGGGTGCTGGTAAGAACTGTCACCCACCTTTCTATTTGGTTATCAGTGGAACCTGTGTGCCAAAATTCTGACATGCCAGGAAGGATGTGACTGCTACTACAGTAGTGGCTCTGCTGTCATGGATAAGACCAACTGCCTTCTGCTCAGATTTAAGACCTGTTCCATAAGAGAGAGCTAACATCTGGTACTGTCAACCAGGACGAAACCTGTAGTTGGGGAGATCATAAGTCCTAATAGGAAAGCAATTTCTATAGTTTTACTAGATGGATATGATGTCATCATTAACTGCCTTCTAAATACATGTTTTTACATCCTAGATTGCCATTGCTGTCAGCCTTAACTCATAACCACTGGTGATGCCCTGCAGAACAAATGAGTGGTTTTGGCACAGGAGTACTATAGCATAGGGATCTAGTTATTAGCCATAGATGGACATCTATAGTCATCCACTCCAAGGTTCAAGGATCACTGTGGAAAATGTGGTGGAAGAATATGAGTCAGATGAAGAATCAAAGGAAGGGATGGAGTGTTAGGTAACAGTTTCCTCCAAAATTGAAACCTTCTATCTTGAAGACAAGCTCTTTAAACAGGGAAGTAAAATCCTCAAAATTACTTCAGGAAGTTTCTATAACTGACCAAATTCACTAGGCTTCTCCCTGTCAGAGTAAGCAAGAAAACCTGCTAAGAAGAATCTCAGATAAGCCAAGCTGCATTGAAGACCCTGAGACCAGACCAGCTGCCTGTGAGAAGCAGAAATGAGCAGAGTTGCGTGGAAGATATTTAGATGTGGTACTTAAGAAAGGACACACTCCAACCTACAGAGCTACATGAAGTTTGGGCAATGTGTGCCACGTTTCCTAGCTTTTGTGAGCTGTCATTCACAATGGGGTGGGCCTTGGTGATGTGCCGGTCTGTGAGTCATTTCTGCTCCTGTAGTCACTTCACCTCACTCATAGTCCTGTAAGCAACCCTAATAATTCATGACTCACCAAGTTGGACTTTGGTAGTATCTTTACACTGGTCTATCCTGGACTTTCCATCTGGGGTAAGTAAACATTTGTATAGTGTCTCCCCAGGAAAGTTTTTAATCCTACAACAGGCTTATTTGCCAATCTCTTTCAATTTATACCCTTCCTCACTATCGTGCTTGCAACTCTTACCCCCCTTCTGCTTATATATGCTTGAGTGTAATATAAACAGATCCCACATAGAAAGTGCTGTTTTAATATGATGAGATATGGGGAAAGAATATCAACTCAATGGAAAAGTATTATTTTTACATGTTTTACTTTATATTAGAAATGAAGTAGATGAAGTATTTGTACAGCAAGTATATGGTTACTTGTACCAAAATACTACAACAAGGAATCCACAGCAAACTTTATACATTTACTTAATGTGTATAGTGTCAAGAGACCTTAACATTAAATGTGTTCAAGCCGGGCAGTGGTGGCACACGCCTTTAATTCCAGCATTTGGGAGGCAGAGGCAAGTGAATTTCTGAGTTTGAGGCCAGCCTGGTCTACAGAGTGAGTTCCAGGACAGCCAGAGCTACACAGAGAAACCCTGTCTCAAAAAAACGAAAAAAAAAAACAAAAACAAAAACAAAAAACAAACAAAAACAATTAAATGTGTTCTATTTCAATTAGTGTGGTATGCAGAAACAAATATCATTCAACATATTTCTTAAAACATTACTGCATATCCTCTTTTTCATAATATTAAAATAACTTATAACTAAATATTTTCTGTTATATCCTAAAGTCACAGAAGCCATTTTACAACCTGTTAACATGCACATATTAAACAATATACTACTTGTCTTCAAGAAATAAATTAAAATATAGAGGAATTAAACAGGAAATTAAAACCCTCAAATTAATTCAGGAAGTTCCAGAAACTGATCAGATTCACTAAACTCCTCCCTTTCAGAGTAAGTCCTATCTATATACTTCAAAATATTCTGTTTTAATCTTCTTTTTACATTATTTCTTTTAATTTTTTTCATATTTTTAATATAATTATATCAGTTCCCTGTCCGTTTTTTCCCATCTACCCCTCCCAGCTCTCTTCTAAATTTACAGCTTCTTTTTATGTTAATAGTTGTAACATACAATAAGGTAAGTGCTACATACATTGCTGTGTAACTTCATATACTTAATGGCATAAATCCTACTCAGTCTGTATAATATCATTGTATGTTATGTTTTTAGGACTTACTGTTTGGACCTGCATGACCAGTTGGTGTGCTTATCCCTAGTGAGTACTGGTTGTCCTATTCTCAGTATACCTCAGATGTCTGTAATTCTTTGTGTAGGTCTTTCACTGTCATGTTTAACATGTCATTTGGTGTTGTCCTTGTTCAGTTCATACTTAAGCAGTCATGAGCTGTTTTCGTTTGCTTTGATTGTTTGTTTGTTTCTCTATTTTGATTCATATTTTATTGCTCTATGACTGCATATAGACAGATTGATACTCACAGACAGGAAAGGACACACATAATACTTCTAATTAAATCAGATTACGAACATAAGCTCAGTGAGTAACATATCTCAAAATGACTCCTTATTTAAGCTATGTGTTCCTTATCAAATTATGTCATTTTAAATAGTATTGTAGGTGACTATTACTTTCCTACAAGTGATGACATAAAGTATGACAAAGTATAAGTCATGTATAATTATCATAACACTAGATTCAAGAAGTCCAAATTCAAGATCCCTGCAAAACCATGCTCCTCTGAGTCTTTGGGAAAAACGTGTTTTGCCTCTATTATTCTTTAAATTTGAAATATTTTTTACATGTTGTACATAAAAATTTATAACCAAGTATCTTAGTTAGGATTTCATTGACATTAAAAGACACCATGACCAAGGCAACTCTTATAAAGCACATTCAATTGTCAATATATAATCAGAGAAGTATAAGATTTCATGAGTGCCTCCTTCCATCATCCATGCTGGGATTTCTGGCAGGTTTGATCCAGGGTAGGTCTGGGGCAAGAAATCATGGCTGCTGTGAATTCATGGGTGCAATGGCCCTGCTATGTCTTGACAAATGTCTCACTGCAGGGCTTAACTACTCTTGCTTTCTTGCCATTCTCATCTGCAATGATCCCTGAGCACTGAGAAGAGGGCTGTGATGTAGATATCCCAATTACAAATGGGCCCTCTAGAATTCCTTATTCCTTCAACATTGACAAGTTCTGGGTCCCTGCATCTTCTATGGTCATTACTGAAATGACTCTGGTTCCCAACAAAAATCACACACTTCAGAAGTTACAACCTCTTTTCCTTTGGCAAGTTCTCAAATGATGATTTTGCTAGCAGAAAAACACAAATATTGTGAGGGAGAACCAATCTAGGTAGGGAATGCTCAGGTTCTTATGGCTTTGAGTTGGCCCTAAATCTAAATTATAGGGAAGTCTTATACTGTGTTACTGTGTGTGTGTGTGTGTATATATATATATATATATATATATATATATATATATATATATTATATAAAGATTTTAGAGGTTGGACCCTGAAGTGACTCAATCACTCTTTGCAACCTTCTACTGGGAATAGTGGGCAGGAATATATAGTCTATGTGTATGTGCCTGGGGGTAAGTGGTGAAGTGCCAAATATTTCTGTTGAACTTTGCTTCGTTGAGGGCTTGGGGCTTATAATGAGAATTTAAGCAAATGACAGAAGTCCAAGGCTTTTAAAATATGTAGGTCACTTACTAAGAGACAAAAATCTCAAAGCTTTTCAAAAAAGTGAGTGCATATGAAAGAAATTTCCAAACTAGTTTTATAATTCTGGGATCATTATAAGCTGAAAGTAAATATAATCTTATGGTTCATCTATTTAAAGTTAATACTGTAATTAAGACAAATAAGATCAACACATTGGCTGTTTAAAGTGATTCAAATTCTTTTCTTCTTAATTTTAGCCATCACCTACTTCACATCTATGAAAATTCTTTTTTGTAAAGTTTAAATTTCCTAGTTTGGAACACTGTAAAATATAGTTCAATGCTATTTCTAGAGAAAAGCAATTTAAAACTTACTTTCCACATTGCTAAATATTTTTATCCATTTTCCATAAATACTGCTTTAGTTCCTGTTAGCCTCTATCTGAACTGCAAAGCAAGAAAATAGCCATATTGTCTGGCAAGGCTTGGGACAAGAATTCATAAATAAATACATTCCACACTTCATATTAATATCCAAAGGCATTATCTGCCTGCAGATAACAAGTCTTAACATATTCTGGAAAAGATGCTTCACAGTAAATTATTGTTAATTGAAATTAATCATTGAAATTTTACTTCAGTTCTTTTTCAAATACCATTATTTTCAGTTAATGAGTATTTTTCCCTAATTGACTCATTCTAAGACCCCTGATGTACATTTCTGTTGTAGACACATCCTTCTGACAGATGTTTCCAACAGAAATGTTTATCACAGTATTATCAGAGAAACATCTGCTGCTAGAAGAAGAGACTGGCCATTTTTATTTCTCCAAATATTACATAGGCCAATGGCTCATCAGTAAAAAAAATTCATCCTAGAAAAATATATTTATATTTTGTGGGATGAGAAATCATTTGCTCAATATCTCATGGAATTCCAAATATCTTGCACTCAGCTACACAAAAATTATTTTCTCTATTCCATAATCCTTTTTATTTGCCTGTGTCTCTACAACACAAAAATCATAGCAATGTGATTGAATGATTATAGTATGACTAAAAACAGTACAGATATTGTGATGGGCAAAATAATATAATTTAAAAGATAATGCTTTTTAACATTCACCTGAAAATAACTACACATTTAAAATAAAACTTCTCACTATAACTTAGTCTAGTGATGCACTTATTTTTCTCAACTTATGTGATTATACATCTTCCCATCACTATTCTTAATTATTTTATTCTTTGAGAGTACAATGGTAGCATTGTTTACTTCCTTTCCTCACTCCTATCCCTCCCAGGGACACTTATTTGTTCTTTTCAAATTAAAGGTATCTTTTTAAAATAAAATGTTTTCACATGCATATGTGTACCTTCATATACATTTACACTTATAAATCTAAAATTCTCTATTTTTAAGGAGAAAGTCAAACTATTTAAGCTCTTACTTAAAGAGTACAAGTAATGAGCTTTCCCTTTCATTAACAACTCCTAATGTTACTAATGTAAAGACTCTTAAGCACAAGGGTTAGCTCTCTAATGAACTGTGGAATGACAATAAAAGGAGGAAAAATTCAACATAGCTCTCGCTTCCACCATCAGAATAACCAAGCATATCAGAAATCACTGTGTTGATCTGAGCTAGTATATTTTTGTTTAATTCTAATAAAAGATGATAGCATCATTTTGTTAGGTAAAATTTTCCCATATAAAGGAATTATAAGACATATCTTTATACATTTATAACAAATTCCCAAAAGTAGGTCAAACTTACCTGAGACCAGGACAATAAAGGACTGACTCAAGGATTTTAGAAATTAACTGCAATGTGTTATTTTATACACATGCAATGAAATATGCATTGCGCTGATTAAGAACTGCATACATTGGCTCCAACCACCAACATGCATGTGTAGGGCTTAGACAAATTATCTTATTTTTTCATAAAAGTGCTGGCAAATAATTATCCTCTCTATTTCAAACAACAATAGACAACTCTTTGTGAGGTTCCCAGAATAGTATCTGATGCATACTAAACTATAATTGTTATTGGTTTGCTATTTAGTAAGTAAAATAAATGTGATTTCAAAAGCATATCATTGAGGAATTTCATTTTTTTATTTTATTAGATATTTCCTTTATTTACATGTCATACGATATCTGCTTTCCCAGTTTCCCCTCCAAAAAAACTCAAAAAACAAACAAAAAAAATAAAACAAAAAACAACAAGAAGAACAATCCTCTGTTCCTTCCCCCCTCCCCTTACTTGCCACCCCACCCTCTCCTGCTTACTGGCCCTGGCATTCCCCTACACTGGGGAATATAGAACCTTCACAGGGCCAAGGGCCTCTCCTCCTATTGATGACCTACTTGGCCATCCTCTACTATACATATGCTGCTGGAGCCATTAGTTCCACCATGTGTTATCTTTGGTTGGTGGTTTAGTCCCTGGGAGCTCTGAGGGTACTAGTTAGTTCATATTGTTGTTTGTCCTAAGGGGCTTCAAACCCTTCAGCTCCTTGGGTCCTTTCTCTAGCTCCTTCATTGGGGACCTTGTACTCAGTTCAATGGATGGCTGCAAGCCTCTACTTCTGTATTAGTCGGGTACTGTCAGAGCCTATCGGGAGACAGTTATATCAGGCTGGAGGGCAGCTGGGGCAGGATCCTCTCTATCTCCATCTACACCTAGGAGTGACGGCGGAGGCAGATCCTAGGAATTTCATTTTTAAAAAAGGATTTACTTTATGTATGTGAGTACACAGTTGCTCTCTTCAGAAATACCACCAGAGGGCATCAGATCCCATTGCAGATGGTTGTGAGCCACCATATGGTTGCTGGGAATTGAACTTAGGACCTCTGGAAGAACATTCAGTGCTCTTAAACTCCTGAGCCCTGTAGAGGAATTTTAATCTAGTCACATGGCTACACTGTCTGGAATAAAGACATGCCTTTAGCATGTACCTTTAATCTCAAACAGTGTAGGAAAAATTAGTTTGCAGTAGGAAGCAGCCATGTTTAAAAGTTACATCTAATTGAGAGGCAGATAAAGTGACAGCTCAGAGAAAGACATGAAATAATGAGTCAAAGATACAATGCTCCTTACTCTCATAAGAGCAGTGCAAGGAACGAAATACTCAGTCAATTCTGTTCAGTCCGTTGGAGTCAGAGAGTCACCACATATACCACTCAGACACTGATTTCAGTCAGCAGTGGTTTATTGAACACCAAACCCCAAGACTTATCAATCAGCGCCACATTACAGGCCCAGAGGCAGAATTATAACCCCAACTCAAGGTCCTAAAGAGCTTTTAAAACCAGAGATCTACCAACATCTGTGCCAAGATATTTACTCAATTAGGATTTAGGGAAAAGGGAATTCCTTAAGAACATGTCTTTGTTATACACTTATCCTGCTCCTATTGGTTGGGGTATTCACCTGTGACAGGGGCTTGCCTGGTCTAACATTCATGTCTTAACTTGCCAACCAGGGTGTCAGTTGTCCACATACATGTTCCTTTCTGCCAAGTAGAATGTCAGTTCCCAGGGAGGTCTTGGGAACTTAAACTTTACTCAACCCCTATTCAAAATGGAATTCCCCTTTTAAATAGTTTCTCACATCTCTTATGTTAGAGTTCATCTCAAGGAGTACTTTATAAAAGCAAATACCACAAAATGTATACATAGGTGAAGAAAGTGCTGCTGGGTGTTTGGTTCAGGTCCAGTCTTATTGTGACTAAGTATACAAAGCAGTTCTACCACCATCTATTGTGATTGGTTTCCAAGGGCACAGAACATAACAAAATATAGAATCAACTTAAGCATGAGAAAGTTCCTTAGTAACAGAAGAAACATATGAGACAGTTTTTATTTTATTTGTTTACATTCCAAATCTTATCCCCTTCCTGGTTTCCCCTCTGCAAACCCCCTATCCCATGTCCCCTTACCCTGCTTCAAATAGGATGCTCCTTTTCCCCAACTACCCACTTCTGCCTCACTGCCCTAGCATTCCTCTACACTGGGGCATCAAGTCTTCACAGGACCAAGGGCCTCTCCTCAGACTAATGCCAGATAGAACCCCTTCAGTCCCTCATTTTTTAAAAGATAACTTCTCACAGTATTCTAAGTAGAACCTATTTCAAGAGATGCAATTACTAGTCTGCAGTGACAGCAGATGCTGGCGAGGATGTGGAGAAAGAGGAACACTCCTCCATTGCTAGTGGGATAGCGAGCTGGTACAACCACTCCGGAAATCAGTCTGGTGCTTCCTCAGAAAATTGAACATAGTATTACCTGAGGACCCAGCTATACCACTCCTTGGGCATATACCCAGAAAATGCTCCAACAATGAGGACACATGTTCCACTCTGTTCATAGAAGCCATATTTATAATAGCCAGAAGCTGGAAACAACCCAGATGTCCTTCAACAGAGGAATAGATACAGAAAATGTGGTACATCTACACAATGGAGTACTACTCAGCTATTAAAAACAACGAAATGAATGATATTCTAGACAGATACCAAAGATAATTAGTATCAGGTAAACTATCTAAACAGTCCCATAACCCCTAAGGAAATAGAAGCAGTCATTAAAAGTCTACCAATAAAAAAAGCCTAGGGTCAGATTACTTTAGTATAGAATTCTATCAGACCTTCAAAGAAGACAGAATACCAATACTCCTCACACTATTCCATAAAAGACAAACAGAAAAACAGTCTAATTCCTTCTATGAACCTCACAAAGTCCCAACAAAGAAAGAGAACTTCAAACCAATTTCCCTTATGCATATCAATGCAAAAATACTCAATAAAATTCTCACAAATTGAATCCAAGACCACTATCAATTAGGCTTCATAACAGGGATGCAGAGATAGTTCAATATCTAGGAATCCATCCACATAATCCACTATATAAATAAACTCAGAAAATGAATCATATTGTCATCTCATTAGATGCTGAAAAAAGCCTTTGACAAAATACAAAACCCCTTCATGTTAAAAGGCTTGAAGAGATCAGTAATTCAAGTCACATACCTAAACATAATAACAGGGTAATGAAGCAGGGTAAGGGGACATGGGATAGGGGGTTTGCAGAGGGGAAACCAGGAAGGGGATAAGATTTGGAATGTAAACAAATAAAATAAAAACTGTCTCATATGTTTCTGCTGTTACTAAGGAACTTTCTCATGCACTATACAGCAAAATAACAGCTAACATCAAATTAAATGAAGAGATACTTGAAGCAGTCTCACTAAAATCAGGGACAAGACAAGGTTGTCCACTATCTTCCTCTTTATTCAATATATTACTCTAAGTTCTAGTTAAAGCAATTAGACAACAAAAGGAAGGCAACAGGATATAAATTAGTCTTATCCTGATCACTGGTAAGTGGATATTAGTCCAAAAGCTCAGAATAATCATGATACACTCACAGACTTTATGAAGCTTAACAAGAAGGAAGACCCAAGTGTAGATACTACAATCTCAATTAGAAGGGGGAACAAAATAACCATGGAAGACAGGGGAGGGAGGGACCTGGGTAGGAGAAAGGAGAAGGATAAAATGGGGAGAGGTCAGGATCAGGTATGGGGGAAGACAAGACAGAAGCCCTGGGGGCAAGGAGAATGAATAGAAATATGGAATAGTGTGGCTTGGGGAATAGAGGGAACCACAAGAATTTCCCAGACACCAGGGATTTGGAATGCTCTCAGGACATAATGGAGATGACATTAGCAGAAATGTCCAACAGTAGGGAGACAGAACCTGAAGAGACCACTTCTAGTAGATAATTATGGCTCATTGTTGAGGGATGGTGCTGGACACCCATCTTGAAATTTTTAACCTAGAATTGTTCCTGTCTAAAGAAAATGCAGGGACAATAAATGCAGCAGAGACTGAAGGAAAGATGATCTAGGGACTGCCCCACCTTGGGATCCATATGAGGCACAGCAGCCCAGCCCCCACACTTTTACTGATAACAAGTTGTGCTTGTAGACAGGGGCTTGGCATGGCTGTCCTCTGAGAGGCTCTGCCAGCAACTAAGACAGATGCAAATACTTACAGCTAACAATTGGACTGAGCCCAGAGTCCCTAATGGAAGAGATAGGGAAAGGACTGAAGGAGCTGAAGGAGATTGCAACCTCCTAGGAAGGAGGAGCATAGGAAGAACAACAGTATCAACTAATCAGACTTGTCTGGCCTCAGTGGGAGGGGATGTGTTTGGTCCTGTTAAGGCTTGATGACCCAGAGAAAGGGAATGGTAAAAAGTGAGGTGAAAGTGGTTGGGTGGAGGAGCACCCTCTTAGAGGTAAAGGAGAGGGTGTGGGTTGGAGGACTTGTGGAGGAGGGATCAGAAAGTGAAACATTTTAAATATAAATAAAATAATTAATAATAAGAAAATTTTGCAAAAAACAATTGAACAAATAAAAAAAACCATATATTGTGGCAACTCATTAGAAAAATATTTGCCTTTCTGACACAAAACTCCAAACCTCAATTAATTGTTTATATTGCTAAGGGTATAAATCTTCAATAACTTTTTCCCCTTGTCCCTACAGGGGATCTAAGAAAACTTAGTATAGTATTAAGATGAGATGTTCTAAAACACGTTATGTGCTTCAAACTAGTTATTCTAACTTGACAGGATTACAAAATTATCAGTTTTTCACATAAGGAAACTGAGGTCTGGAGATTTAATTTAGGAGAAGTCATCGGGCTTTGCATATCATCCATGCACCTCCATTCTCCCATCTTCTCCTCTTTATCTTCCCTCCTTAGTACTCAGGTATTCACTAACTGAGGCAACAGACATTTCTAAGATTAGAAGAACTACATATTTTAGCTACTCATTATTTCTCCCTAGAATGGCAACAGATTCAAAATGTACATTACCTATTATGTTTGCTGTACATTTATTGATACATTTATTGTTTAATTGATACAGAAATGTCCTAAAAATATAAAGAAGAGGCTTTTGTATACCAGAACAAGAAGATAAATCCAAAATTAACCTTGATTGGAAAATACTTCAGGATAAACGAACATTTCAATATAAATGAGCATAATATTTATAGTTCCTTTTAAGAATAATAGCAGGAACAGTCAAAGAAAAATCAAGGTTAATTCTGTTGATCGTGATTAAAGAAAAAAATGATTTAAAAAAATTAAAAATGTCTTTTATGGGCATGCTGAAGAATACAAGAGAAGTGATGGAGATAGCTATCAATAAAAGGACTTTTTAACAAAAAGATAATTGAATTGTGGAAAAGAAAGAAGCTAAATGATGCTTTTATTATCTGAGAAGCTGGAAGTCTTATATTTTTTGAGTCACCATTGTTTTGGTATTCAGAAGGATCTTAAAGAGAGAAAATGATAAAGAACTCAATAAGAAGAAATAGTAGAGGTGAACATTAAAAGACACTATACTTTTAAATGGATTGTTTGCAAATATCTTACTTTGGAAGGAATTAAGACCTCTATATCTACAATGAAGAATTAATGAAACAGTTAATGACCACCAGCTTTGACTTCCCAGGAAGACTGTAAGTCCATTTTATTAGGTCAGTATTAAAAACAATGCTCTGATTAAGTTTATTCATAAAATAATTTTAGAAAAAAAGAATAATAATGTAACTTACTTAATCATGTTGATTCTAGGTGAAATAATAGGAAGTACAATAGAAACAGAGGAGAGATGTGAGATTCTTGTTCTCAAATCTGATAGGACTCTTCTCACCAAACCCAGACACTATTGTGGATGCCAACAAGTGCTTGCTGACAAGAGCCTGATATAGCTGTGTCCTGAGAGGCTCTGACACTGCCTGATAAATACAGAGGTGGATGCTCACAGCCAACCATTGGACTGAGCACAGGGTCCCCAATGGAGGAGCTAGAGAAAGAACCAAAAGAGCTGAAGGAGCTTGCATCCCCATAGCAGGAACAACAATATGAATCAGCCAGTACCCCCAGAGCTCCCAGGGACTAAACCACCAACCAAAGAATACATATGGAGAGACCTATGGCTCCAGCTGCATATGTAGCAGAGGATGGCCTTGTTGGACATCAATCAGAGGAGAGGCCCTTGATCCTGAGAAACTCAATGCCCCAGTGTAGGGGAATGCCAAGACCAGGAAGCAGGAGTGGGTGGGTTGGTGAGCAGAGGGAGGGGAGATGGGATAGGGGCTTTTTTGGAGGGGAAACCAGGAAAGGGGATAACATTTGAAATGTAAATAAATAAAATATCTAATATATTAACACAAAAAAGGTAAGAGAAGGTCCTTTTATTTAAGAATCAGTGTGAGGAATACTATGCTGTGAAAAGAAGTACCTTAAGTGAGTGTCATTACATGATATAACTATGTGAGAGGGGCTGGTCAATGTTTTGAAAGATATATCCCTTTCATAAATATTCATTGTGATCTTCAAATATGAAAAGGTCCAGCATAACCAGAGGAGATGGTTGAACATGGAGCAGTAAACTACTTCCCCATGACTTCAGTCATGGATGGCAATAAGACATGGATCCATAGTTCCTACACATCTGAGCAGAGGGAATGGAAAAGCTTAATCCTACTATTCTTTTTAGAAGATGACAAATGGCATAATAATACACTAAGAGGGACAGAGTCATCAAGAATAATACATTAAAATCCTATGCCAATTAGCAAAAGTATTTCCCCTTGGATGTTGAAAGAAGAAAGCAACCAGAAGTAAAATATGAAGGAAGAAATAAGAAGCATCAGATATTAGCTTTATTACAGGATTACAGCAATACTCATATCAATGCAAATAACTCTGAAGAATGTTCCTATTAGGTAGATAGATAAACCTATGTTTTCAGGTTTTAAGATTCAGGGTGAATTTGAGATGAGTGTGGGAGAAATGTGCTATAAATCAACAAATTATAAAGTCATAACTGGTGTTATGTAATAAAAATTTGTGCTGTAAAGTATCAATTAATTACCAAATTATAGCAACATCAATGATAGTTCAATTTATTTTGGTTTGTTTCTCCAGCAACAGATGTTGGTGTTCTTTGCTGGTTGCCAAGTCACATGAGTCTGTTTTGATAAGAGATGTGGGAATTATTTTAAAATGTAATTAGTTTTATTGGTGATAAACTGAAAATTTAAATGTTGAAAAATGAAATTAAACGATTAAAAAAAATCACAAAATTTCTCACATTTTACCCATCTGTTATACACAGAAAAATATAAGGCTTAAAATTTTATTACATATAAACACTTTAATTTAGTACGTGCCTATATGCTGCCATTTACTAAGGCACTGCTTTAAATGAACAGAAAGAAGAGAATGAGAAACGAACCAGCGGGTCTTGACAGACTTTCTTTGCCCAGTGAGACATGACTTGGAAATGTCAAACTGACCACCTACTGAAAGCTGCCAAAACCCTCCCTTCTCTCTAAATGTCACCAACTTGCTCAAAATAAATACAATGGATTGACTGATGTGCTGCCAGCTTTCCAAGATGATATTTTCAAACTATCTATATTTCATTCATTTTTTAGTTCCTCTGAACATTGAGGAACATTGTGCGTCATTTTTCCTTTTCCCCAGTAGAGTGTCATAAAACTGTTGTTGACCTCTCCATGATGAACTTCACATTGATGGTGCTCCTTCAGCATGCCCTCACAGAATGCAATGCCTTCTGCAACTCCCCAAGAAAAGAACACAATTGTTGAGGTCAGAATCCGAGTTCAGGATCTGCCCTTTGCTGATGAGGTGGCATTTGAAGAAGGCTTAGTCTAGTTTCCTCCCTGGGAAAACAAAAACAAAGTGCTTCCAAGAGTTCCTTCCTTCAGCCTTAAAAGTCTGACATTCAACCATATAATGAAAAGCACAATGAAAAGTGTAGTGCATTGAAAAATCAAGAACTTTTACATCAGTAATTTTTAATGAAATAGTCTCAGATTTGGCATGTCGACTTAAATGTTTCACTTCAGAAATCAGCTGTTGTCACTGATATGGTTATGTATAAATAATTTGATATAATATGGTATATATGGTATATATATAATTTGATATGATGTTGTAAATATGGTTATGTATAAATAATTTGACACACATACCTATATATGCATACACTCTTCTGTATGCATACATATGCCTAGAAAAATTATATTGGATTATAAAATGTAGAAAGTTAATACATTTTAGAAGTATATCTATGTTCCAGAAGCAATGTTAAATTAATTAAATTCATTGAAGTAGTATCCATTGTTCTAGTTGCCAACATAAAGGTCTGCTTACCTGAAAAACTCTATCAACTCTTATGATTATTTCGAAGACAAACCCCTATGAAACATAGGATATATTGTTTGTATCTTAAAATGTGCTTTAAATCACAACAATAAACTAATGCCAAAAACCTGTTATAATTCCTAAATATTTAAAACTAATTTGATGGACATATATACTGGTTAGGAAAAGACCATAAACATGTATTTACATTTTGTGTTTACTTTTAATCTCTGAAAGAAACATAAGATTTTTTCTATCATACAGATAAAACATAAGCATAACTTTCCCCCCAAACAACTAACGTCAACAGAGCTGTCATTTACTTTTTGTTAAAAGAACAATTCTACATCCACAAATACATGAATCCATGTGATTTGATATATTAGACATTGACAACACCAAGGGCTCAGAATGGAGACAGCTAGACCTCTCTTATTGGGAGAGACTTCAAATGTGTTTTAAGTGGGGATGGGGGGGGGCAGTTCTTCAAACACTTATTCACTAGTAAAAACTCAACATTACACATTTAATTTTTATTTTTATTACATTATATTTATTTAGGGAGGTACATGGCATGGCATCTATGTATGTACAGATGGGCAATAGTTCCTTCTTCCCTCCACTCTTTGGGTCCCAGGAATCAGACTTAGGTCACCAGGCTTGACAACAGGTGCTTTACATACAGACCCCACTCCCACCATAGCCATCTCCCCAGGACATGAATTAAATTGTTAACTTACATTAACTACAAAGTACTCCAAGGAAGAGCCATTTATGTAAGATTCTAAATTTTAAAACTGTCATCTTTGAAAATAAAATTAAAATATTTCAGTACTTTTTACACTAAAAGGGCAAGCAGTTCCAATGGTGGTCTGCATGCTTATTATTTTAGTAACCTATAATTGTTAACTTATAAGGTTTTTTTTACTTCAAGTAATTAGTATATTAGGTAATTCAAACCTGTAAGTACTAATTTGTATTTTCTATATCATTTAATATTATTAATGGTATAACAGTAACAGTTCAACCAATTGACACCAGTATTTCATTGGTACCTTTTCATTTTGATAGTCATTGGTCCTATTTTTTTCTTATCCAGATTATACCCCATGTTCACAATTCTTACTTATTTCAATTAGCATTTGAATTCCTCTGTCCTTGCTCTATTATCCATGCTAATTTCAATGTGCTATAATCTGCCTTTCTTAATGTCATCAACTACCTCAAAAAAACATAATGAAAAATTTAAATCACTCTCAATTCAAACTGTCTTGAACTATTTTGGTCACACAATCTCCCAGCATGAATATAGATATAACATACACATAAATTATTTTGTATTTGTGAACACTTTATCTCAACCAAGAAAGAAATATTCCCAGTAAATTCAAAGATATTCATCTTTGAATAGTCCTTGAGAGTCCCAGTGCCCATTTCTCCTATTCACTTCTGATTTAATTGATCAAATTAAATCTTTTTTCTTTTGTTGGTTCACGGACCTATAAGGACACTTGCAAACCCATGTTCTCTGGATCCTTCCCCCAGAAAAGTGTGGGATATCTCCTAATAGCCACTTATGGTCAATTTATGTGTGTGTGTGTTTGTGTGTTTGTCTGTGTGTGTGTGTGTGTGTGTGTGTGTGTGTGTGTGTGCAATTTTATGCATATATTTTCCATCACTAACAACTAATATTCTTCATTTCAAACATAATAAATTGATAGCATTTTTTCAATTTGATTATTTATGTTTTATACAATATTCTCTAATGAGCAAACCCTATGTAAATATTGCCAATTTTCTCTCTTTGCATTTTGACAAACTTCCTTATGATGTTTTATGGGTTACTTCTCCCTTGTATCTCAGACACCTTTGACCACAATCAATCGGGAAAAAAAGAGAAAAGAAAGGAAAAGAAAAGGAAAGAAAAGAAAAGAAAGATGATAAACCACCTACTGGCAAATTCAGTATGTATTTGTTTTCAATATTTAATTTTTTATATCCCCATTCTATGTGTCACATATATATTCTTTCCTTCTCGAAAGTTTGTTTTATTCTAAGATAACACAGTATTGATTTATGTTTTATCGTGCAGTATTTTTCCTCCCAAACTAACATTCTTTCTATTCTTCTGATTCCTGATGACTATGTCAGAGTTCAATCATTTTCTCTGTGAGTCTCTATACACTCTCAGTTCTAATGGAGAGGATATGAAAAAAGAGGGGCTCTCATTCACTGTTGGTGGCCTTTCAAATTGCTCCAGCCAACCCAGATGTCAGTGTTGATAATCCTCAAAAAGCTAAAACTAAATCTACCATGTGATGGAGCAATACCATCCCTTGACAAATAGCAAGGGACTTGATGTCCTACTCCACAAACACTCGGCCATGTACGTAGACTTTACGGTCAAAAGTGCCATGAAATTGAAAGAACCTAAATGCTCTTCAATTGACAAATGGGTACTGAAAATGTATTACGTAAATATTATAGAATACTACTCAGATGTAAAGGAAAGGAAAAACATGAAATTTGCAGGCAAATGGATAGAATTAGACAATACCATACTGAGTGAGGTCACTCAGACCTGAAGAGAAACATGTATCCTCTTTGATCTGTGATTTCTAACACCGTATTTGAGTATATAATCCACAGTAACTATAGAAGCCAGGAAAGCAAAATGTGATTGTGGCAAGAAGTAAACAATAGAAAGAGTAATAGGAAGTTAAAGTTATTTGAGAAAGGAAATGGAAAAAAATGGGAGAGGTTAATTGAAAAGAGATAGGTAAATCAACATAGGGTAAAATGACAGTGGAAATGTCTGAAATAGCCATAGGAATCATATTTACTTAAATTATCCACTTATCTAAAATTATATATAATATATATAACTATATGTGTATGCATTTACATATAGAGCTTAAATTAAAATTTCATACCAGGACTGCTAGTGCTCTAGCAGAAGGCCATAGACTATCTTATAAAAAACCTGACTAAGACCACTTTTGATTGATCAGAAGAGTCCAACAAACTCCCAAAATATTACAGGTTATTGATGTCACTTTTTCACTGCCTCCCAGAGGTGACATGTAACTCCCATTGATGAAATCACCTTGCATTTAGGATACAGGGCTTGAACAGTCTGAGCTAGATCTGAACTGAAAGCCTTCTCCCTAAGGACTAGCTTTCAGGGTATTAGAAAGGGCTACACCAGCTTCCAAGGGAAAAAAAGCAACCAATAATCATACTTAGCTATGACATGTTTTCT